>LPNX011053361.1:111072-225171 GCA_001517045.1 Pseudotsuga menziesii
TTACACTATGTTGCTAGTTCTCCACTAGAACTAGTTTGATTTACTGATTTTTTATTGGGATGGAGATTCCATTGATAGAAAGTAAACTTGAGGTTATGTCTTCATTCTTTCACATGGTACCATATGTTGGTCAAACAAGAAACAACACACTATATCCCTTTCATCAGCTGAGGCTGAGTACATAGGAGCAGTGAACAGAACTACACAATGTGTGTGGTTGCAATGTATTCTTGGGGAAATTGAATTCACATATGATTCACCCACAGTCATTTGGTGTGATAATCAAAGTGCAATGAATATTTCCATTGATCCAATGCAGAGACAGAGGACTAGCCACATAGAGATACACATGCACTACATCAGTAGCTTGGTGCATGAGCAGGTGATATCGTTGCAGTATTGCCCATCTATAGAGCAAACTACTAATATCTTCACCAAGAGATTCACAAAGAATAAATTCACCTATCTGAGCTCACTTCTTAGAGTGGGTGACACATGGTGATGACTGATATTCACTTAGATTATATCCATCTCCATTTTTGAGGGCATGTTTTCCTTCTTACCTTTGTTATATGGACAAATAAACGTTTGTAAGAGGTGACTTGAGCCTTAGTTTCCAAGGCCTCAATAATTTTCTGATGTATTTACACTAACTCAGGCTTAAGGGAGGGGGTTTTAGAGCATTATACCACCTTAGTATCATGGTCATAAACCTAGGACACATTTTCATTTGTTTCATACTTATGTTATATGGTCCAAAACTAGCTTGTGTTGGTCAAGCAAGGTCCTTTTGGTGTTCTGGACTCATTAATGCACCCATGCACCTTCATTTATGAAATTTTATTCCTTGGTGCACTCCCTCTCCATAAAAACAAGGAAACTGGTTGACTAAAGGCACCCATGCATGGTATTTGGGTGTTTTTGGTCCTTTTGGACCATTTATTGTTGCCTAGAGCCACTCCCACTCACCCATGCACTCCACCATGCCTAAAATACCTTCATTTATGTCCTATCATGCTCCATCCATGTTCACAAAGGAATTTGTGACCGTTTTAGGTGGTTTGGGAGCTCACTGGTCCACCTAGGGGGTTTTGAGGTCCAATCTAGGCTTTCCATATGTATGCACCCAAATTTCCTCCAAAGGATAACTATTTTCTCCTATTATAATATAAACATGTTCAAGGCATATTTACATACTGGACAGTGATAATAAACTCTGTTATTGGCTCCATTCTTATGTGTTAATTTCAGTGTTTTCACTGATTTTCTGCATAATTTGTGAATATATTGAGTTGTGAGGATTTATTTAGCTCCTAGATCTTGTTGTGAATTGTATTTTCACATCTTTCAATGGGGGGGAGGCATACTTCTATAAGGAGAATAGAATTGAGTGTATTGCTCTTAATTTTGAGGTTATAGTGATAAAACGCTTTTGAATTTGCTCGATCTTTCCCCAAGATTCTTGAGATATGCTACAGCCCTAGACTTCACAATTGTTCAAGATAACATGAGTGAAAAGAGTTTCATAAAGGAATTTTGTTTATTCTACATCGCTATCTTCGTTGATTTACAATTGTTTTCTAGGCCAAATTAAGCTTTCCAACCTCCATTTATCCTTTTCTCAATGCTATAGTTCCAATTGAGCTTGTGATGGTTATAAATCCCCAAGATATTTGTAGGAGTAAACTTCCTCTTAGTTGTTATTGTCATAAAAAAATTAGTGATAGTGCATTTCTTTGGCTTGATAATCATGAAATTAGGTTTGGCAATGTTAACAGGCATTCCCATGTTAGAGAAAAAGTCCTTGAGGACCTTTAATTGATTATCAAGGTTAGAGGGGCTCCTCTCCAAAACAACACTATCATCAACGTACAAAAAGAGGAGGAGGATTGTCTCATCTAAGGTCTTCTAATACAGTTTGCTTCTTATAAACAACTTTCTAATTTATCAATGTAAAAGATAAAAAAGCATCCTTCGCTAATATAATATAAGTATTCTTTAATATAATATAAGTAAGTGTAAAGAACATTTAAAATACATTATAATAAAAGGAAATAAAAACACAATTGCATGTTTGTTCTATATCGTGATGCAATATAATATAAATTAGATAAATGTAAAAATACTTTAATAATAGAATTAGTGTGACCTAAAACATTATCATTCACAAACATTATTTTATATAAAAAATAATAAAATATAGATTATTTCTGACATATTTTTTTATTGATTTTCTGTCCATCAATAATATATAAAAAGTTCATACCGAACTTATATGAGATCGATCTTAGAGAAGAATTTAAAATGGATCTTATCTGTTTTAAACTCGTTCAATTTAGAAATTTATACTCGATCTTATATGCTATTACTTAAACTCATTAATACACTAGAATGGTCAAAATAAAAATATATTTATAATATAATGTTCAGCAAATAAAGATAGTTTAGAGCCTGTACCATAAAAATGGATTAATATTTTAATGTTTAAATGCAATATATAAAGATTGGCATTTTAAGAGTTTAAAGTTCAGTTTAGAGTCTATAGCATAGTTGAATGGTGTTAAAATTAAAATAGAGATAAACTGAAACTAAAATTAATTAAACTTTGCTACTTTTCTCACAATTAGACTTGTTGCTGGTTGCTCTTCTCACTGTTAAACTTGAACTTGAAATACATGGGTAATACATAATGTTCGGGTTTTGGACCATGTTCACTATATCCAAAAACTATCAAATGGCCAACTACCTAACAATGTTATGATAAGAATAATTATGATACTTTAACACTTTACATAATTATGATTATTAGCAACTTTAATGATAATAGGAATGATTTTTAAAACATTGACTTACTAGTGTAAGTCTCAAGTACACTTAAAAACACTTAAAAACATCGTAAAAAAACCTTTTGTTTGATGTTGTAGTGCATGTTGTTTTCATTATGAGTCTTCTTCTCCTGTTAATCCTTGAACTCCATATTTTATTTTCAATCATCCTTTTCTTTTTCTTCATTGGCTTGATCTTTATTATGATCTCGTTCTTCAATATTTTCTCACATTTTTAAAACTAATTCCAACATTATCTACAAATTCTTTAATCATTATTATTTAACAAATTTGTTTAGTAGTTTTTTCTAACTTCTGTTTGTTGTGTTCGAAAGGTAGAAGACCCTTGAAACCATGCGCTATAAACTATGTCTTTAACATCCACTTCTAAATTTGCAATGTGGGAATGTTAGAGGCTCAGTTATGAACCATACCAATTTCTTTAAGTACATTGTTATTACTTAATAACCTTCGCATTTCACTATCATATCTTTTCCACTATGGCTTCAACCTCAACTTCTATTGGTTGATTGCTTCTTTCAAAACATACTTCAGTTTCTTCATATCCCTCATCTTCTATGTCTTCTTCATTTATTCTTGTGATTTTGTAACTTCAACTGCTTGACATGCAACTTTTTTTGGTTTTTTTTTTTTACTTTAGTTGTATCCTCCTAGGAGGTGGACCTAACAGTTAAGAACATGTGTTTCCTACTAGGAGATTGTAGATGCAAATGAAAAGGGGTAGGGTATGCACACCTTTAAATACTTTAGGAGTTAAATTGATGCGGATATTGATTGGTGTTGCTCCCCCTAACACTATATTGCATCATCATTCTAGCTTGCTAGAGTTGATGTTTGTGACCTTCAAACATGGCCTACCGACTCAACACATTATCCCATAAATCCTTTATAAGTAGTGTGATTCTCATCTTAATGACCCAAATACCATAGTTCCTAACATTGAAAATTGGTGGAGGAAAATAAAAATTGTTTCACAAATCCATGGTAATAAATAACCATAAAATATATCCTCTTTTAATCACTACACAATGCAAATAAATTCTTTTTTTAACCTTCAAATAATTTTTTTTATTTTAATTTTGGTAGAAAAAAATTTTCACCTTTAATAAAGATATACATGTTTTATAACTTATAACCTTCTAGAAAATCCATAATCATTGTATAACTTATACTGTTAGAATTAAAAGCAATACGCCTTATTATATTCTTCTTATAGAAGTGAGTCTCCCCCACATTGAGAGTATCACTATGACAAAATACTTGATGTACAAGTACAAGAAAAATGGCATGGGAGACGAAAGAGTCCCTAGAATTGATTTTAAGTCTACTCAAGACCACCTATAGCTCAAGAAGGGTTAGCAAGTAGATAGCATGTCTTGGTTAAACCATTGGGGGATAGACGAAAATGTAACTTTGTAAAATATCAATAACATTAAAAGTACTATTTTTACAACTATGTTTAAAGAGAAAATGTGGGATCGTGAAGTTTTAGATAGTAGAAGAAAGTTAAGATACTACATGGGGGTCATTAACCCTAATCTAGAAGATAAAAATTATCTCTCTATTCTAACTAGCTCAAAGAAGAAAATTAACATAGCCAAAATTAGAACGAACACCCATGAGCTTAGAAGTGAAACAATGGTTAGAAGTGAAACATGGCGCTGGATAATTCCTAAAACAACATGGGAGGAAAGGATTTGTCATCTCTATAAGCTTAAGATGTTTGAGGATGAAATTCACTTCCTCTTAGAGTGTCTCGCATACATCCACATTAGATCTCAATTCCAAAATGATTATTATAATTCTAACCTCTCTAATATTATAACTTGTCAAAAGTGTTAAAGTTACAAGAGAAACAGTAAACGACAGAACACACAAGTGGGCATATTGATTTCCTTCTCATTATTAAGAAGTAGCATATATAGGACTACATCACAGCAAAAACCTGGGTGAATACCATGGGTCAGAAAATACTCTAGGTCAGTAATCACGATAAAGTGACCAAAGAAACTACTCAAGTAACTCACTAATTAATGTTGCATTTGACCAATGAGATTACATTTCTTAACACACCTCCTTAATCTCAATGGGGACAATATTTTCAACACTTTCAATCCTTAAGTGTTGTCTTTAAAACTCAAATGCATGTGTTTCCAATGGTTTGGTGAACATGTCAACCAATTGCTCCTTAGATCCAAAAAAATAGTAATCTAATATCTCTATTATTGACTAAGTCATGAATGAAATGATAGAGAGTGTTAATATTTTTTCTCTTTCTATGAAAGAAATTATGCTTAGACAATGTTATTGCATAACTATTGTCACACAAGACATGAGTTGGATCATTTTTTTGTGTCTGATATGCTTTAAAAGTGTTCTTAGCCAAACTGGATGACAAGCTACTATGGTGGTTGCTACATACTCTACTTCTACAGATGACATGCTGATAATGGGTTGTTTTGAGATCCCAAATGATCATATTTGTACCAAAATGAAAAACATAACCAGTTGTTCTTTTCCTATCATCAACACTACCTGCAAAGTCACTATCAGTGTACCCTGTGAGAGTACAGTCTAGTGAATGAGTGTGCCAAATCCCATATCCAAGTGTGCCTACAACATATATCAGAATTATTTTTCCAAATTTTTAGTAAGAGTCTTTGGGAGACCATAAATATGGAAGTAAGACTGACAACATACATCAAACCAGGTCAAGTTGCATTCAAGTACATTAAACTGCCTACCATTCTTTTATATAGTGTATAATTTATTGTTGGTACATCATCATTCTTTGTTAAATTAGTGCCTAGAGCAACGTGGGTTGATGTTGGTTTACATTTATCTATTCTGAATCTCTATAAAATATCAGTAGCATACTTATGCTGACAAATGAAAATACCTTGATCAGTTTGAGTAACTTCCAAACCAAGGAAGTACTTCACCAAACCTAGATCAGTCATCTCAAATTTCTTTTTTCATGATTTCCCTCAATTCTTCAAGCATCAAATTACCAATGTAAATCATGTCATCAATATAAATACATACAATTAAAATTTTACCTTGATGATATGTTTTCACATAAAGAGTGGGCTCATTTTTTTTTTCTGTTAAACCCATTGTTGTTGAGATAGGAGGCAATCCTACTCTACCAAGCTCGGGGAGATTGTTTTATACCATACAAGGCCTTTTTCACCTTAAACACTTTATCTTTATGACCTTTGACAGTATATCCAGGTGGCTGGTCTACATACACTTGTTCTTCAAGAATATCATTGAGAAAGGCAGATTTTATGTCCATTTGATAAACATGCCACTAAATTGTTGTTGTAATGAAAAGTACAACTCTGATGGTATCCATCCTTACTATAGGAGAAAAGGCTTCATTATAATCTACACCATACTATTGTGCATATCCTTTGGAAACCAACCTTTCCTTGTGCTTTTCAAGCTCTCCTTTTTCATTAAAATTGGTCTTATAGACCCATTTGACTCCATAATTGGTTTTGTCTAGAGGGATATCAACAAGATCCCAAATCTAGTTCTTTCTCAATAGCATCAATCTCTTCATTCATTTATTATACCCACTATGCATCCTTTACTAACTCATCAAAAGTTGTGGGATGATAGGAAAATAGAGCACACTAAATTTGCTCATCAATAACAAGAGTATGTTCATATAACTCCCTCAAACTTCTGGTTTTCTATGTTTAAGATGGTATCTCTCCTTTGTTTCTTCTTGTTGTTGTATTCCAATCTTGGAAGTGTGAGAGGTATATCTAACATATCTGAAATTTCTTGTTGTTGTATACGTCTGAAGGATCACTCCAACATTTTTCTTCTAGTAACTTCACATCTCTTCCCACCACAATATTTTTGGTGATAGGATTATAGAACTTTTAAGCCTTGTGTTGTTCACTATAACCAGTAAAAATGCATTGCTTAGTCTTCTTACCTATTTCTCTTATGAGGCCGTCAGGTACATGATAAAATGGAACATAACAAAAAACTCTTAGATTTGCAACACTAATCTTAGTGCCACTCCATGATTCTTTAGGAATCTTGTCCTGAACACTCATGGTGGGTAATTTGTTGAGCAAGTATACTGAGCATGCAACAACTTCATCTCAACGCTCATCCAATAGATTCTTATGTGACATCATGCTATGTGCCATGTTCATGATTGTTTAGTTCTTTCGTTTAACAACTCGATTTTGTTGTGGAGTGTATATGGTAGTGAACTATCTCTTGATGCCATGCCGATTGCATAAATATAAACACTCATGTGATCATATTCACCTCCACAATTTGACCTTAGAACCTTATTGAACTTTCCATACTTCTTCTTAGTCAGGTCCTTGAACTATTTGAACCTGAAGAAGGTCTATGATTTGTTCTTGAGGAAATAAACACATAGTTTCCTACTAAAATCATTAATAAATGTAAGGAACTAAAATATAGCCTTTATGAATTGGGTTTGCATGGGTCCATAGAGGAATGTATGAAATATCTAAAGATGTTCTTTGGTTTGAGACGTGGAAGTGGGGAAGTTGTCCCTTTGATGTTTCCCAATGATACAATCCTAATAGGAGATGGATTGTTCATGTATATCTGGTAACCCCTTAACCATGCATTGTTTGTGCAGGAGATTGAGACTCTTGAAGGGAAGATGACCAAATCTACAGTGCCATAGCCAGGGTTCATCTGGACTAGAGACTCTATCGGCTACATATTGTGGAAGGTTGGAACTTATGAGACTGAGAGGAAATATTTTTTTCTTGGTCATTTCAAATTTAGCTATGACTCTCCTACTAGGGGTTTATCATAAATTGCACAGTATGTATCATAAAATCAAAAATCATACTTGTTATGAAGTAATTGACCTATACTGATCATATTGAATTTCCGATATGGTACATAGAAAACCTCATGAATAAGATTCATTTCATTTTTCTTTGTAAATATAGGTACAATATCTTTTCCTTTTGTTGGAACCAAAAGGTCATCTCCTATCTTGATATTCATGACAACAAAGGAATCCAAACTAGTGAAAAGTCACTTTTTACTTATCATGTGATTATTGCAACCACTATAATAGCCATAAATATTAGTTGGAATGTTATTCAACTACTTGATAGGATAGGAACATAACCTCCGTCAAGCCATATTCTTCTTTAGAGACATTGTCTCTACAACATTTTTGGTCTACTTTCTTCTTTCTGCATCCTCATTCATACTAGCCATACTTTTTGTAGTAGTTACACTAAATATTGGACTTATTGGTCCATCTCTATTCTCTTCCACTGTGAGCTTGAGATTTGTGAGAGATCTTTCAATGATCTAAATGTTCATGACTAGTACTTTCCTTTGTATGAGGAGACCCTCTGCCTCTTATTCCTCTATGTCATCCTCCTCTGCCTTGACATTTTCTAAGGGAAGATTCGCTATTGAAAGCATTTGTCGATGACTCTTCTTCTTGATTGAGTCGAGCTTCATGTGATAGAAGGGATCTAGTCAATTTTTCTAGGGTGAACTGAGACATATATTTTTCTTCATCTATGTCAGTCACAACCATATCAAATTTCTTGGTGAGACACCTTAGAATATTCTAAACGACTACCTTATGTTCTATAGGTTTTCCATGTGTTTGAAATTGGTTTACAATGCCAAAAACCCTATTCATATACAGATCTATAGTTTATGTTTCAGTCATTTTTAGACTTTCAAACTGAAGCCGAAGAGTTTGCAATCTTACATTTTTAATCGGGATGTTCCCTTGTAGGTGGATGTGATTAGATTCCAAGATTTATTTGTGCTGGTAGCTCCCACGATCCATGGGAAAATGGACTCCTTGATGAAACTTTGGATCAACCATTTGGCTATGAGATCTTGGTCTCAGCGTGCTTCTACGAAATTCTTCTCGGCATTAATCATTGTGTGTAGAGCATTTGTATTATGTTCTTTGAACTGAGTTTGAACCATATCCCAACATTTTTTGAGCTTGAGAAACATCTTCATCTTGATAGACCAAAAATCATAGTTGGTACCGATCAGTACGACTCCAGAAATTTTCTTCAAATTTGAGGTGCTTGTGTTGGTAGTAGGCATCTTCTTATGACTATTTTCTCGATCAAACTGGATCTGGAGATATGATAAAAGATATGGTCCTTTATCTCAGTGACCCAGCTTGTATAGCTGGCATAGGGTGTGAGAAGGATGCATCCTCCAAAAAAATTGTAAGTGAACACTGACTGAATCACATTTCCTTTGGACAAGGTGTGCCACTGACTCTCTTTTCTTTAATACAAGGTTCGTCGTCGACACAATTTTTGTTTGAACAAGGTGTGTCAGTGGTTTTAGTGACACACTTTTCCTTCATGCAAGGCATGCCATCGACACACTTTTTATTGAGACAAGACCGTGCGTCACCGACACACTTTTCCTTTAGGAAATGTGCAGTATTAGGTCAGTGAAACACTTTTTATTTAGGAAGGGTGTGTTAGTGCTCCAAGAGGGTAACCGAAAGAAGAAAATGTTTTAGGTCCTCCATATTGATGTGTTTCCAATCGTCTCATCCAATGACGAACAAAATCCAACTGTGATATTGGATCTATGTGTGCTTTGACCTTGTGAAAATTCTTACTGGATGCAAGGGATGAAAAATGGATGAGACCATATGATTTGATACCATGTTAAAGTTACAAGAGAAACTGTAAAAGATAGAACACATAATTGGGCATATTGATTGTCTTCTCATTATTAAGTAGTAGCATATATAGCACTACATAAAAACAAAACCAAGGGTAAGAAAATACTATGGTCCAGTAATCAGGATAAGGTGACCGAATCAACTACTCAACTAACTCACTAATTAATGTTGCATTTGACTACTACTTACATTTCTTAACAAAAACTATAGTGACCTTGGAACACTTCTTTCTAAGCTTTTTGAGCATAGGAATAAATTATTACAGCAAATCAATTAATTTCTTAAGGTACAATAAACCAATGTTGGTCTTAGTGAATGTTAACCATCATCATCACCAAAAAGTAGTAACAAATAAAGTTAAAGATATTTTCACTTTTTGCAAAATAATACAACTACTTAATTTTTTTTTATAAAAATTCTAAGGTTTACAAAGGTGGTAAATATCCAATATATACGAGCCTCTTAAGGAGACCCATCCTCTTATCTATAAAACTTTAGCAAACACACAATCAAAAAAAATCAAATGTCATTTTTGACATGTGTGACATTTGCTATGCTCTGACCTAATCTAAACTATGGACATACCCTTTTTTTAGAGACACATTTCAAAGGAGAAACAAAATGAAACTAAAAAGGTAGAGAATTCTATATTGCTCTTCTCACCTTTAAAAATGAAATATATATGCACTAGCATAGATCCATATTAAACTGGATCTATCAAGCACCAAGAGGGATCCAATTTCTAGAGGCGTAATTTATTTTTTTACCTTAAGTGTTTTTACGAATTAAGAATAATTTTACACATGAAGAGATTTGATCCATCGTGGTGCTTTTATTTTATACAATGAAGTGTATTTTTATTATTATTTTCATTTGCTTTTAACTTTTTATTTTATGAGCGGACATGAATTTTTTTATTAACTTTTATTTTTTTAATGTTAATTATTATTTTCATTTGGTTTTAATTTTTTGTTTTATGAGTCGACATGAATATTTTATTCACTTTTTAGTTTTGGTAATGTTAAGTTACCTTATGTGACAACATATCCCCCATATTGGGTTGTAGAGCACGCCGCTCCTCTTGATAAACATGCTACTGATTTTGTGTTGTAATGGCAAGTTTAACTCTGATGGTACCCATCCTTGCGATAGGAGCAAATGTTTCATCATAATCTACATGATACTATTGTGCATATCTTTTGGAAACCAACCCTTAGTCTTGTGCTTATCAAGCTCTCATTTTCATTCAATTTGTTCTTATAGACCCATTTGACTCCAATATTGGTTTTGTCTGTAGGGATATCAACAAGATCCCAAGTCTGATTCTTCTCAATAGAATCCATTTCTTCTTTCATTTCTTATACCCACTATGCATCCTTTATTGCTTCATCAAAAGTTGTGGGATGACAGGAAAATAGAGCACATGGAAGTTACTCATCAATAACATGAGTTTGCTCATAAAACTCCTTCAAACTTCTCGTTTTCTGGTTTTGAGATGGACTGTGTGCTGGTGTTTCTTCTTGATGTTGTATTCCAATCTTAGATGTCTCAGAGGTATATCTGGCATATCTGAACTTTCTTGTTGTTGTATTCTTACGAAGGATCACTCCAGCACTTGCCTTCAAGGAACTTTGCATATCTTCTCACCACAATCGTTTTGGTGATAGGATTATACAACTTGTAAGCCTTGTGTTGTTCACTGTAACTAGTGAAAATGCATCGCTCACTCTTCTTATCTAGCTCTCTTCTGAGTTGATCAGATACATGAGCAAATGGAACAGAACTAAAAACTCTTAAATGTGCAACACTAGTCTTAGTGCCACTCCATGCTTCTTCAAGAATCTTGTCTTGGACACTCATGATGGGTGATCTATTGAGAAAGTAGACTAGGCATGCAAAAAATTTAGTTGAATACTGGTCTAATTAATTATTGTGTGACAAAATTCTATAGATCATGCTCATGATGGTCCAGTTCTTTTGTTCAATAACCTCATTTTGTTTTGGAGTGTATCTAATGGTGAACTATCTATGGATGCCTTGCTGCTTGTAGAAATATAAAAACTCATGTAATCATATTCACCTCCACCATTTGACTTGAGCACCTTAATGAAATTGCTAGACTTCTTCTCATTTAGGGATTTGAATTATTTGAACCTAGAGAAGGTCTCTTAATTGTTCTTAAGGAAAGAAACACATATTTTCCTGCTAAAATCATCAATTAATGTTAGAAAATAAAAGCTACCTCCTATGTATTATATTTGCATGGGTCCACAGAGGCATGTATGAACTATCTCAAGATGTTGTTTGGCTCAAGATGTGGAAGTGAGGAAGTTATCCCTTTGATGTTTCCCAATGATACAATCCTCATAGAACCTCGATTGTTCATGTATAACTGGGAACCCCTTGACCATGGACTATTTGTGTAGGATATTAAGAGTATTGAAGGGAAGATGACTGAATCTACAATGCCATAACCGAGTTTCATCTGGACTAGAGAGAGTATGGGCTACATATTGTGGAAGGATGGAACTTATGAGACTAAGGGGAATATTATCATTAGAGGAATTTTGGGGTCTAAAATGGGCCTCCTAAGGAAAACAATAAAATAATAGTTAAAATAATAAAATAATATTGATTAATTTTGGAGGAAGAAAGAAAAAACTACTTTTTATGTTCGTATTTTCGACATATCTCCCTTTGTTTTTACTCAAATTTCGATCGGGAGAGCTTGTTGGATGTGAAATCAAATTCTGCATCCAACGAGTGCCCGCACTGCATACTTTTGACGGACCCCGCTACCCCAAAAACAAGAAATACCTGAAAAAATGTGATGATGATGTCATCATCACATTTTTCAGGTATTTCTTGTTTNAGTGCGGGTACTCGTTGGATGCAGAATCAAATTCTGCATCCAACAAGCTCTCCTGATTGAAATTTGAGTAAAAACACAATGAGATATGTCGAAAATACAAACAAAAAAGTAGGTTTTTTTAATGACAAATATGTCAATTCAACCATTATGGTTGACTTATTTTATTGAAATTCTATTGGTTCTTGAATTCCAACTCAGAAAAACTTATTTTGGCACGTTTTGTTATAAGGCCCATTTTAGACCCCAAATTTCCTCTAATGGTTCTTGGTCATTTGAACTTTAGCTATGCATTAGAGGAAATTTCAACTCAAAATGGACCTTTTAACTTTTATTCAAATTCCATGTCATCATGTTTTAGCCAATGAAATTGCTTTAAATTTGAAATACCGTATAGGTCTTAAACATTTTTTTAATATAAANGTCTCCTAGTGGGGGGTTATCATAAATTGCACAATATGTATCATAACGTCGAAGAACATACTTGTTCTTAAGTAATTGAACTATACTGATCATATTTACATTCAGATGTGCTACATAAAAAACCTCATGAATAAAATTCTTTTAACTTTGCTTTGTAAATATAGGTACAATACCTTTTCCTTTTTCTGGAACCAATAATTCATCTCCTAGTATGATATTCGTGACAACAAAGGAATCCAAAATAGAGAAAAGTGACTTGTTACCTATCATGTGATTGCTACAACCTCTATCTATTAGCCATAAATATGAGTTGTAATGTTCTTTAGTTGTTTGATAGGAGATGAACATAACCTATCACGGGCCTTATTTTTCTTTAGAGACATTGGGTATGCCATTGTTCTGGTCTTCTTGCTCATTTTTGCATCCTCATTCATAGTGGCCACACTTCTTGTAGTAGTTATGCTGAATATTGGACTTGTTGGTCCATCCCTTGCCTCTCCCACTCTGAACTTGAGAGTTGTGAGAGTGCTTTGAGTGATCTATGTTGATCCGCAAAAGACCACATTTTATTCATCATTTCACATACTATTTATCACCTTATTCCTATTTTATCCTTCCATAAAACCATTAATATTCATCACTTTCATAATAAATATGGGTTTATATTACCATTTTCCAAATCATTTATTTTTTAGTATTTTGAGTGAATTTTTGGTTAATTATTAAGAAAAATAACATAGTTTCATTATACTTTAAAGTTGGGTGAATTTGGTGATGCTTACAGGTGTATTTGAAGACTTTAACAAGCTCAAAAGTGACCACCTAGCCTCAAATTCGAATTTCATCCTCAAGGTGTGGGCTAATTTGAAGGAGAATATCATGGAAATGTGGAGAGAATATCTCATCCAATATTTGTTGGAGAATTTGAAGGGATGAGTTGTACATTTGTTGAGGATTTGAAGGGATAAGTTGTATATTTGTTGAGGATTTTGAGGGATAAGTTGAGAGAATAGTGGATCTGTAATTATGATTAGTTATCTTGAATTCATGTATAAATAGGAGGGCTCTCTCCTCATTTTGGTGAGAGAATAGTTCAGAGTTAGTCATGGAATAGATTTTGATTGTTATGTAATGGAGATGATGCTTAATGCACATCCATTTCTCCCATGTTAATATACATTTTCAGTAATTTCTTCCCGATGAGTTGTCAATCTAGATTTTCACTTAGGTTTTGTTTATGAATTAGTCGTCAGCTCACAAATTAATGTTAATTGCTTTATGTTAGTTTATTTTATGCAATTTCCTGCTTTCCTATATTAGATTTATTTTCATGTCATTTCCTTCTTTTGCAAGTTTAATTCAATTTCAGTTGCATGAATTTTTCATTTCAGTCATCTAGAATATTAGATTAAGTTCAGCGACACTCTGCCCCTGTATATATTTTGTCTATACCTCACAAGTTTACGCTCTCTCTGGGTTGACAATTAAATCGTTGGATATATGCTATAATTTGTTTGATGTTTTTCCCCAACATTTTGGCACCACTGCCGCGGAGGTGCTAAAAGGGATCAGAGTTTAGATAAGTAGATTGTTCATTTTTATTACATAGAAAGGGGGAGAGGGAACGGTAAGATGCAATGACGACTTCACTACAGAATTTTCAGAATTCCCATTGTGTAATAGCCAAACGCATTCACTTCAGTGGGTCACCCCAAAGCCTTGTTGTTTTTGCAAGCGTGTTTATTTTTTTGCAAAGTGTTTTCATTCATTTTCTACAAATGCGAGTTTCTCTTTATGCAAGTTTTTCTTTTTCATTTATAGTTTTGTAGTGTAAAGTTTGGATTGCTTTCATTTTTGGGCTAGCCTTTATTTCATACTAACTTGCTTTTAACTTTGTACCTGTTCCTTTTTATTTTGTATAGATTTTTGTGCACTTTTTATCTCTTCCTTTGCACTTGTTCTGTACTAACCCATCTCATTCTGTTTCTTTTTTTTGCATTTGTCATGTACTTGTTTTTCATTTTTCTTTTCAAGCATTTGAATTGATTTCAGTAAAATGATGAGCATAAGACTAGAGCGGCTCACTCAGATCCTAACAAAAGTCAGGATCTCCTCTTCTCAAGAATAGGAGATCCTGATAGCAATCAAGGATGAAACCCCTCTTCCTGAAGAAAACAAACAAGAATGAACAATTGAAGAATCATGCATATCACATGAAGAACACATGTTCGAACTAAAGATTGAAGAGGATGAAGAAGGGATCTCGGGTGATCATCATGTAAATGAAAGCTGCATCAAACAGTGGTTCCCAGTAAGTATTAAGTTAGATCAGTTTTGTTTTTGTTTTTACTTTGTTAATTTACATTTACAATCCCTAATTTTGCATGTTTTTTAATACACTAGGTTTCATTTTGTAAAATCATATGTGAACATTCTTTCACTTCTTTTAGATAGATGGTTGCATTGGAAATTTCATTTTATGTAAATAATCTTTAATTTTTAATTAGAGTAGGTAGATTTTAGTTTTTATTTGTAATTTAAAATTACCATGTAGGATGCTTCAACTTGCTTTAATGTTTTGTGCACTAAAAATTTCATTTTTTTAATTACTATTTTGTTCTTAATTTTGAAATCTTGATCTGGTTTTATTAGGAATGAAAGTTTAGAAAATAAAATAAATGAATTCATAAACAAATAAAAAATAATAATAAACAAACAAATAAATATATACTAGTTTTGTTTTATACTTCTTTGATTATTTTAGTTTTAAAAATATATATATATATGAAAATTTAAAATTTAAAGTAAAATCAAAATCTTTACCCTTTGATCAACACCTATTTTTAACTTTGTTAAGAATGAAAATCTAGTTTGCATCTAGGAATACCTTGAAATAAATTTAAAAACAAATTTAAAAAGTTTATTTATTAAAAAAAATTATTTCTTAATTAATTCTCTAATATTAGTTTTTTTAAATTTTAATAAATTAGTTTACCAAAACCTAGTAGTATTGAACATATGTACATAAAAACTTAAATAAACCCATGTTTCTTTGTTATTCTTTTAGTTTTAATTTCAATAAAGTTAGTAATATATATGTTATTAAATTAATCAAAAATTTCAAATTTTTAAAACAAAATTGTCTTCTAGTTTCAACTTTAATAAGTTAGTAAATACATAATAATAATAAAAATTGAAACGTTTAAAATAAATAATAAACATTAAAACAATGCATATTCTAAACATTAATATTAGTATTAGAAAGAAAAATGTGTTAAAAAAATTATAAAATAAGTAAAACAGAGCATACAGTCTACCATTCGAAACCTGCAAAGAGTCTCACATCTGAAACCTTTAATATATATATATATATATATATATATATATATACAAAATAAAATTTCCAGAAACCCTAGCTGTCTGCGCATGTTTCAACCTTCCATCATCTCCTGCAATATCCACAACATCACCCTTTGATATCATTCCTAATTCTATTTATGAGCATAATAATTTTCATAGTTTTTGAAAATAAATTGTGAATTACCAACGATCGATCCTCACAAATCGATTCTCTCGCTGCCATGACTTGAGATACTCCTCAGGGAAGAAACAAGATACCTTGCAGGCATCAATTTATCCCATAAGTGTTGTTGCACCTAATCATGAGAAATTATTAACCCTAGACACCACGAACATGCCTGTGAGGATGCTCTCCTTCTGCAAATGTCTTGGCAGTCATATCCCTGAAAATCTTGGTAACTCAAGAACCCTGGAATGCTTATGAACCAACGGTATTACATAGGGAAATTCGAAAACGCTTATAATTGATGCATGTAAGCTGGAGAAGATGCTCAATTCCACTCTTGGCTAATCGTTGCGATGCTTAACCGTGTGATTGATATCAAATTTATTTTAGGCATTGATATTATCAATCTGGATCAATTTGGGAGCTTCTAGCATCATCTAATTGGTGCTTGATACAACAACCTGCACATAGGATTCTAGCCAACATCTCATTGCCAAGATCTTCTCCTCATTCACCTACTACCAAACTTGGCTCGAAAATTCTTAAGAGTGAATTCTGTCTCCTAATTGATGCTTATTTGGCAATGGTCAAATGGGAACGAGCGTGCTTTAAATTGTAAACTGTATAAGCTTTGATGGATCATTGTTGTGTCTTGATCTAGTTCTCTCAACTGATAGAATGGTTAAAGTTTCATTAAAGTGTGACTGACCAATTGACAGGTGTGCGCAGTAGATGTATAACAGATATGTGCAGATTAAGTGACAAGTAGAAAGGTAGAAGGATAAGTTTGGAATATAATAATAAATATATTAGTAGTTATATGATGCCCCTGATCAGCCTCGTCGCTGATGCATTCAGTGTTGTAGTGGTACTAGGGGCTTGCCATTAGCTACAGTATTTCAATGCCCCATGGATCATTCAAATAACCCTCATAATCTATGCAATCATGGGGAGCCTAGGTGAAGTCTTCCGCCTCCCATTGTTGAGAAATGAAGGTTGGATCGTGCATCCTCCTTTTTTTGTTTATTTAGGAATCGACTCCATTGATAGATTTAGAGTGAATCATTCTCTTCACAAATAAAATGAGGGAAACTTCTTTGGTACAAGTAACGCAACATATTCCAGAAGCTAATTCCTTCTTTCAGAAAAAATTGATTGATAGAAATCACATCGCCCTCAGCTGTCAACTCCATGCGGCCGTCCCTTATAGCGTATTCATGGTATGATAAGCTCTACAAAATGATGGAATAGCATGCCCATCTGATCAATAGACTCCACAATGAAAAAGCAGTTTACTGGTCATGTTCTAGCCAGGAATGTTGTATCCCATTCGGTTGTCTCTATTCCCACATTGTTTTCACCTATTCTCCACGGCACTCATTTTAAAAATATTATATATTTATTATCTATCTAATCTGGAGGGCATTATCTAGATATGATATGTATGCTCGACGATTGCAGTTTATACCCGATCTCAGCCTAAAATAAAACAAAGTTTCGTATTGGCATAGATAGCGACGCCCGATTCAACGACATTAGTAAAAGTTGGACCCAACCTCCTTTCCGCACTCGGCCAGCTTTGGAACGAGAATAACAATAAAGACCACTTGACGCCTCACGCTAAAATCACCGTGCTTCTTCCCATCGATGTGAAAACAATTTTTCAAAAATCATATAGCATATCGTCTTATAGATTGATAACTATTCTACATCTATTCCATGTAACTATTCAAATTCTATCTCTAGAAGCACAGGTGCCAATATTAACTTTCCTGGTTTTGAGAGGCTGCGAAGTGTCTAGAAATGTAGACTACGGACCTTCTACTGCATGATCCCCCTCTAATTATGGTATTACATTAGTATCATTATTAAAAATGACAATAATTATAAGGCTTACATAATCATAAACAAAATGAACTATACTTATTTTATTCGAGTAATCCTTTAGATTCATTCAAGCTTGTAAGCTCCTTGTTTTCATTCATCTACCTTAATTAGGGAGATTACACGATGCATGTCCAGTTCAATGTTGATGCCTATTTTCAATGGAAAATTTCATTGTGATGGTTATTTTTATTGGCCACAGTAGTAGAAAGATTATTAAGAATTATTCCAAATATAATTGATGTATAACCATGTTTGAGGATGAATAGAATCCTACCACCATTATACACTAATACATCCTGGAAACGTACTCAATCAACCATAGTCCCAGCTCGATAAGGGTATTGAAAAGAGCTATGAACATGTTTAGAATTAGGATAGCTTAGTTTTGTCCATGACCTCTATTATATTTTCCATCAACTAACTTTGCTTGTAACAATATCACCTTAAAATAATTCTAAGCTTAAAAATATTTTTAATCTTAAATTATAGCTTATTTTAAGTGACATAAATTGTATTAATATGTGAAAAGCATTTCAAGGATGTGGAAAATTTAATTTTCTAAAGTGAACATTAATACATATATATGTGGAAAGTCATACAAAATATTAAAAAGAAAATCGAATGGTATGACTTGTCAGAAATATTGTTGGTTTATCTTAGTTTAAGTAATCAATACATATGATTTTAAACATAATTCTTAGTTTAACCTTTGCTACATCGGTAACATCCTTAAATGCAAATGAATAATGTTATGATTTATTTCATTAGTCTAGTTATTGTCTAGTCTCCTCTTGCACTATTAAAAACAATAGCTAGCATATTACCACTATGAAGGCCTTTGGATGTTTTAAAATTCTATTTCCGGTAAAGACTTGGGGCAACTTGAAATAATTTCAATGACAAAGGTACTTTATAAAGGAAAAAAATCTTTTATGTTCAAAACTCAACTTATGACACTATACATCATCTATAACATGTGCCTTCGTAGTTTGGTTACGACTTCAACCTTAAGCACTTTTAACCATTAAGGTAGGGATAGTCGAACACGAAAAACTATTTTAATTAAATGTGGATTGTCCGCCACATATAATATTCATTCTAGCATCCACTTCCTTCTCAATGCCCAAATGTTAAAAGGTTAATGTCGCCCGAACTTATCGTGTGATTACATCAAACTTATGAATTGATATATTATCATGTTTTAAAACATATGGAAAATATTAAATTCTTACATTTTATCATTGCCATACAATTGTAGTGCTTCCATAATCACTAAATGTAATCGATTTGAATTCCATATTTTTATTTCATTAATCGTTTGTCCATTAAAAAGGAATGATGCAATATTACTAATATGTTTAAGGTAAAATACGAATGATGAGTTATTTAAGCATAGTATCATATAGTTTTAATTTTCTCGAATGCATAGACATACAATGTTTTAAAACATATTTATAAGGGTTATAATATAGAATAAAACAAATTTAATAACGCAAACAATATATAATAAAACCTAAAAATTAATGATAGATACTTTGTCTAGTGTTTCAAATTACATCACTAAGATCTTAATGAAATTTTGAAGAACTTATGTAAAAGACGAGCAATTGGGTCTAGGATAACTCAATTTGATTCAAAATGTAAATCTAACAAATTGAATATTAACATCTTTTAACATTTTAAATAATTTATATATAAATCATTATGTTTAATGTCGAAATCCCAAATGATTCAATTTTCCAATAAAAACACACGATCTTATCAAAATGATAAAAGTCCATCAGTTGAACGAAATTAGACAATCTGGAAGCTTGATACAAAAACTCTAAATCAAAGTCTGTTTCATTTTTCCTTAAAATTGAAGGCAGTTGCTGTCGCAACTAAGCCTTCCTCTTATTTTTACTTTTGCACAGTGGAACCTGGCACATTTTTGGTTTGGGGGAGGTAGGTGTTTGTTCCAATTTAGATAGGTGTTTGTTTCAAGCTGCCAAAATTATCATAAAAAATTGCTTGCTTGATCATTAAGATAGTCTGTTTTTAGAGGGATCGACCACTGAAAGGGTTGACCATCTCTCTCTATTTGATCAATCGTTACATGAAGACGCATTAGGATGTAAAAACTCTGATTTTTGGTTTTATTGCAGAAAAATTGAAAACGTAGAAAAAAACACATTGACATAATAAAACTTATACATAAAATATTAAAATAAAAAGCACATAAAATTTTGTTTTTGTAAAATAAAATTTAGAAATAATAAAAGGGTTATGATAACATTACAAAAATAAAATAAAATTAAAATTAAAAACATATAAATAAATAAAATATTCGGTAATAAATACAATCATAAAATTATAAATTATAAATGAATTTGAAATCTTCTCAAATTTTATGATTGTTGTTGTTGGATAATAACTCCCGATTCACTTTATTTCATAGCCAAAGCATTTATTTATACATTTACAATGACTCTTGGGATTACACATCCGAGAGTCTTTTCAGATTCCTATTATTTACACTAACATATAATCCTGATGGATTATATTCCAACAATCCCCCCCTTAATCCGAAGGGGTGTTAGTAAGTCCGAGCATGTTTTTGAATCTTTCAAACTTTTCTCGTCCAAGCGCTTTGGTGAAGATGTCTGCAACTTGATCATTTGTGGAACAATGTTGAAGATGCACTGTCTTGGCCTCTACATGATGTCGAATCAAATGATAGTTTGTGTTGATGTGTTTGGTTCGATCATGGAATCTAGGATTCTTAGCCAGCTTGATTGCAGAAGTATTGTCGATCAATAATGGAGTGGATTTCTCTTGTTTTTCTTGTATATCTTCAAGTATCTTCCTGAGCCATACTATTTCTTTCGTTGCTTCAGCTGCAGCCACATATTCTGCTTCTGTTGTTGAATCTGTCGGACTTGACTGTTTGCGTGATCTCCATGAGACAGCTGCTGATCCAAGACTCATAGTGTATCCAGAAGGTGATACTCCTGTCTCCTTATCACCATTAAAATCTGAGTCTGAGTACCCAATAAGTTTGAAGTCATCCACCTTAGAGTACTTGAGTCCAATGTCTTGAGTGCCCTTCAAGTATCTTAGAACTCTTTTTGCAGCTGACCCGTGTCCTTCACAAGGTTTATGCATGAACCTTGAAAGTATGCCAACAACATAAGAAATATCTGGTGTAGTTGTTGTAAGGTAGATAAGTCTTCCTACAAGTTGTTGATACTTGGTCGCATCTTCAAATTCTTTTAATTCACTTGATGTGAGCTTCATTTTCTATTCCATTGGAGTAGATATAGGGTTGCATTCTGTCATGCAAAATTTGTCTAGTAGTTCTCCAACATATTTTTTCTGAGATAGGAATATGTACTTAGGATGTTGAGTGACTTCAATTCCTAAGTAATAGTGGAGATGTCCCATATCTGTCATTTCAAAGATCTTTTTCAAATCTTTCTTTATGGATGCTATATAGCTCTCATTGTTCCCTGTCATCAAAAGATCATCTACGTAAACCACAAGATACACAACAGATCTTCCAGCTTTCTTTATAAACAGTGTTGCATCATCAAGATCAAAATGTTCAAAATTTAACTTCAAAATATGCTCGGTTAATTTTTCATACCATGCGCGAGGCACTTGTTTTAAACCATACAAGGATTTGACAAACTTGCATACCTTTTGTTCTTTTCCTTTCACAACAAAGCCTTCTGGCTGAGACATGAAGACATTCTCTTTCAAGTCTCCATTCAAGAAAGCAGTATTCACATCCATCTGATGAACTTTCCACCCTTTCTGAGCAGCTAAAGAGAGTAAGGTACGGATGGTACCCCATTTTGCTGTAGGAGAAAATGTTTCTTCATAGTCAATTCCTTCCTTCTGTGCATATCCTTTTGCTACAAGCCTCGCTTTGTGCTTGTCAAGTGAGCCATCTGATCTGTATTTGTTTTTGTACACCCACTTGCAACCAATTGGTTTGGTTCCAACTGGAGGGTCAACCAGCTTCCAAGTTCCATTCTTCATGAGTGCATCATACTCATTCTGCATAGCTTCTTTCCACTCAACTCAAGTAGAAGCTTCTTCAAAGGAAGTTGGTTCAAATTTAGCAGATAAATTAAATTCACAATCAAATGATACATCCATGTCATCACTTGAATTATCTGCTTCTCCTCCATCTTCATGTCTTTTCGAACTTCTCGTTCCCGTATTTCCAACTTCATCCGGATGGACACTTTTAAGTGTCTGTGTTTCCCATTTAGGAATATTCTGTGATGGTCCTGGTTGATCAGCTGGTGGTGCTTCATCATTGATTGAGAGTCTTCCAATTCTCTCAATCACATCATCCAGTTGAATCTCTTGTTGAGGAGAAGTAGCAGGAACTTCATGCGGGGGAGTTGGTGCTTCATATGGAAATTCCCAAGGTTGATCCAGAATAGGAATCCCCCCTTCAAGGTTTGGAATTTCATATTCATTTTCAGAATATTTCTTTGGATGAGGATATTTTTCCAAATGATCAAGCTGTCTCTCAATGGACTGGTCATTTTTATTAGTTTCAAGAAAAATGACATCTCTGGAAATAACAAACTTCTTGTTTACCTCATCATACAGACGGTATGCCTTGGAGTTTTCTTCGTACCCCAGGAAAATGCATTTTCTGCTTCGAGCACCAAGCTTGTTTCTTTGCTCCTTTGGAATCAAGGCATAACAGGTGGAACCAAAAACTCTGAGATGCTTAACTGAAGGGAGATGGCCAAAACACATTTCATGTGGAGTCTTGTTATCAAGAGCGTTTGAGGGACTTCTGTTTGTCAAATAGGCTGCACATTTTACTGCATCACCCCAAAACATTAGTTTTACATTCTTAAAAACCATGATTGAGCGAACCATATTCATTATGGTTCTGTTCATTCTTTCTGCTACACCATTTTGTTGAGGATTGTAGGGAATGGTAGTCTGATGTGCAATTCCATGTTGGCAAAGATAATCTTCAAAAGCATTTGAAGTGTATTCTTTCCCATTGTCAGTACGAAGTGTACCAATTTTAGATTGTGCTTGTTTTTCTATCAATGCATGAAAGTCCTTGAATGTTTGAAATGCTTATGATTTTGTCTTTAAATAGTAAATCCAGCACATTCTTGAGTAATCATCAATAAAGGTCATAAAATACTTATTCGCATTGGCAGAAGGAGTTGGCATTGGCCCACATAAATCAGAATGCACTAATTCTAATTTCCTACTTGCTCTGAAATTAGATTCATGGAATGACAACTTACTGTGTTTCCCTAATATACATGCATCACATTTGCTCTTATCTTTGGGAATGGTGGGAAAACCAAATACACCATTATTTCTCAACAAACGAAGACTGTTATAATTCAGATGACCAAATCTTGCATGCCATAATAAACTTGATACAAATTACCTTCTTCATGCTGAGAGAGGTAGGCATAGTTCTGAACTCTTGCAGATGAACCCTTTAGCTTCAGCAACTTCCCATCTTCGTATCCAGTCATGATGACTTGGTTGTCAGAGGACTTTCTTATTTCTACGATTCCATCAAACATGTGGATGGAATGGCCTCGCTGTCGAATCTCCACCAAGGACAGCAGGCTTCTCTGCAACTCTGGAAGATAAAGAACATTCTTCAACAAGAAATCAAGGAATCCAGGCATCTTCAGTCGAATGGTGCCCATTCCCTTTGGTTTAAGACTTGACTTATCTGCAAAGTACACTATGCCATTTATTGTTTCATTAAGTTCTTCAAAACAATCTTTTCTAAAAGTCGTGTGATGTTGCACCGATATCAAGCATCCAACATTCTGTGTAAGATGAAAGTGAAGTCATTTCATTAATGCCAAGATTACAATGTGCTAGAATACAATGAGTAGAATCTGAAGATTTACTAGCATCTTGGTTCTTATTGTCATCTTTCTTCTGGTTATGTCTGTCTTTGATGGAGTCCCATGAAGCCCAACACTGATCTGCTGTGTGTCCAGTCTTTCCACAATGCTTGCACTTCAAATATGATCTTTTGCTGGAGTTGTTTCTGCCTCCTCCACCTCTAAAGTTTCTTCTTCTTCTGCCTCTCTCTTTGCCCGAGAGAGTGGCACCAACTACAGATGCTATAGATTGCATCTTCTGTGATGAATCTTGCAACTAAAACAAAAGAATAAAGAGTAAAGGTGCAGGTCTAAGTCTCTGCCACCTTTTTATAATACGGTCCTTGTAAAATTACAGCTCCACTAGCTAGAAACAATGCCTTAATAAGCTCTATTCACTATGCAGGTATATGTCACTGCCATAGTGTTTACATCAAACTAAAACAATTTTGCAACAGTACAGTTTATATGGTAAGTGCACAGACTTCACAATGACCATACACAATTATGCAGCATTTCAAACTTAAAATAAGGTACACATCAAGATCACCTAGCTTCACTTATAGTCTTCAAAATTGGATTCTTCACAGAGAAAAAAAAATTGCAGTCACCTTGGAGGTCGTAGTAGTCTTCTCAGCTTCAACAATTCAATCTTCAATGCAATCAACACCAACAATGTGAACAATTGCAGTACCGAGTCTCTCCTCTTCAACAATGCAACTTCAAATTTTGCAACTCTAGGAGGAAAGCGCAGCCATTCCAAGTGAGTACAATGCAAGTTCATAGCATACACAGGCTTCTTCACACAGTTAAAGATATCAATCACGAGCTTCAAATCCCACAACAATCATGGCTCATCAAATATGCAACAATAATAACTCGTACAACAAGCTTAGGCTCATACAACAGCCTCACCATTCATGACTGATACACAGCATTCACGGGCCTCCTTAATAGGCAGCATATACTCAACGCATATAAACTAGGGTTTTTTTTGTATGCCAACGGTCACAATCTCAGCAAAATGTGTAACTTATTACCTTCACGCAGGTGAGAATTCGTGATTCTTCAGTCTACAATTAGCTTGTAGCAGCAGCATATCATGGCTTCAATCTTCAGCACAGAGGTCACAACAACCATCATGCAGCCAGAACGCATCTCCATGCAGCTCACTAAGGGTTTGATTCTTTCAACAAGATTTCTCAACCTTTTGCAAATCGCTCACGTCCACGAGTTCGCAACTCCTGAAACAATGTTGTCGCAGCACAAATATGGTGGAGAGCAAGTCTCTCTCACACCTCTACACCAAATATCAGCACCCAAACGTAGCTATTTGCAGAGATAGAGCAGTCTTCAACGCAGGCAATAGTCTCCAACGCACGCAACAGTCTCCTCCATGTTCACTCAGAGCATAATGTCTTCAACGATATCACGATTTAATAGATGTAGAGTGAAGCAACCCATGACTGAAGCAAATGGATCACACAAACTCACAGCTCCAATACAACAAAAGCATATATACTCAACGCATATAGATTCAATATATACTCAGCTCCAATATAGATTCAAAATCACGGGCTTCTTCAATACATAGCATATATACTTTCAGCTTCAAATGGTGGAGTCAACTTAGGACTCACAACTTTTGAACAAAATGGGTTGCAGTTTATCAGCATGAACAGTTCACACAGAAAATTAGGGTTTCCACCCTTGTAATCGCAACACTTAATGTAAAAAGTCGTAGCCCTACACAATGGTCTTCACGTTCCACAAATATTTCAGAAGATTATCTGAGCTCTCACATATAGTTAACGTAGTGGCAGAACGGGATCAAGGCAGTGAATGGTGAGATGGTCTCCACACAAAGATATGGGGAAATCCTTCGCTCTTCCCACAAACTATGTAGTGACTTTGCTTTGCTCAAAATACCTCTTCCACTTGAAATTCACAATTCACGTCTCTCAAAAATACATCGCACACTGTTGTATCACATCTTCGAATATAGCTTAAAACCTAAAACTCAAAACTTTGATAATTTTGTTTGAGAGATGGGAATTTGTAGAGAGAGTATGCATTAACACAATGAGGATACCCACAGTAGTAGAGAGAGAACATGATGGGGTGGAAAAAACTTGTAATAGTAGACTGTAAGGGACAAAGATACAAAGAGCGGGCTATACCCAGTGGTGGAATGACGTGAAGGGAAAAATAGAATGGTGATTCAACTTAGGGTTAGGTATTTATTGAACGACTGAACAAAATTTCAACCGCTCATTCAAAATTGTGCAGCGATTTGAGTAATACACAATTTATGGATTGTTTCATACCTCATTCCTCATTGCAGGTCTAGAAGAGAATAACGCATACAATGAATGCACACAGGCTAGCAAAGAGAATGCATGCGACTAGCAGACTGATGGAGCAGGCAGCCTGAAACAAATTTGGCAGAACGAAGGTCTGGCCGGTAGAATGCCGGGATTGAAACACAGGCAGGAGTTATGGCAGGTGCTCTGATACCACTGTTGGATAATAACTCCTGATTCACTTTATTTCATAGCCAAAGCATTTATTTATACATTTACAATGACTCTTGGGATTACACATCCGAGAGTCTTTTCAAATTCCTATTATTTACACTAAAGTATAATCCCGACGGATTATATTCCAACAGTTGTGCTAACTTGTTTTCACAAGTCACTCAGAAACAGGTTTCGACAAGAAGGGTTGCTACTTTTAGGTATAAGAGCATTTTATTTATTCTCTTTAACTTTTTTTTCTTAAGAACATGTTTTCATGTATTTTCAATGCTCTCACAACTTTGTTGCGTGGAAATACTAACCGTTTGCAGGTTTATAGATGAACAGATGGCATGCATAAATAATTTCCAGAATCGCAAAAGGTTTTTCAGAAAAATGTTCCATTAAAAGCTTGAAGAAGTTGAGTTTTTGCTATGTATGTCATGACATTTTGTTGTCGCAACAAATCCTTTCAGAAACCAATTACGCAATGTCATGATTACCTACCATTTTTCCTTCCAAGCTTATTCGTCATCCATGTCAGAGTCTACTTTTTCACTACCTTATACATCATTATTTCTTGCATGTATACCTTTCTGAGTCTCACACATTTTTCCTCATTTTCAGTTTATCTTTTTCTTCTTCTTTTGAATAAAACCATTTAGCTTCCTTTCTATGACTACATTGCTTTGTTATCCCTTCCATAAAAAAAATTTGACCCTCATATCTTTCATCTATATTCCTACCACTCATTATGTACAACTCGTGTTGACTGATGTGGGATTCCTCAAGGCCCACCTTTCAACAAGTCTTGCCCCATCGACCTCAGCACCTTATCAGGGATAGAGACTAGAGTTCATTTTTAGTACCTTGAGGCTTGTATGCCTTAATGGCAAGTTCCCTTGCTGACAATCATGGGAATATATCAATGTCCCTTGATTGTTAGATCTTGCAAGTGGCTTGACATCAACTCCTTTATTCTCACTTTGGACGATGTACTTAGGTATCTTGGCACTCATTGACATCAATGGTGAGATTGCCTCGCATTGGTTAACGACATTCATTAATTTTCAGTAATCCAACGACTTCTTTCCATGTTCGACATTGACACATTTATTCGCATAGTAATAATTGTACCATCAGGTTTTGTAGCAGGTGAAGACTATATATTTTCCATGACCGTCATCAACAGTTTTACAGCAGCATACTTCAGCAATATGAGAGTACCACAGTTCTACTTTCAGATCTCATCTTCTACTTCATCCAACCAAGCATCAATTCAGATCCTTCACTTCACACTCTATGATCCAACAGTATCATCCACATTCCTATTGCATAGTTCATCAACTTTTTGGGTAAGTGGAGGTATGTTGTTTTCTCAGTATTTAACCATGCAATTTCTTAAATGCTAGAAAATGAATGAATTTGGAAAATTCCCTCACCATATTTCCTTTCTCCTTTTCATAAACCTAATACATCTTAAGCTTTGGGGGGGTACTATTCATTACCATTTTACATATGCATCATCTCATTTACCATTAACTAACATGTATTTCCCAAACTATGTTTTGTAAACTATGCTCTATATATTGGCATGATTCATCATATGAAGAAAAGGATTTCTAATATACATTGATGGTTCATCATTTCTAATGCATAAATCTTATGTATTGCAGCAAAAATACAAGTAAAATGAGCAAATGTTGTTAACACAAGAACCAACATTTGATATACTTATGGTTGTCACACAAGAATCAACCATAAGGAAAATTGTTGCCACTCATGCATTTCAAATCCTGGAATGTTTTAGTGTTACATATCATCATCATGTAAAGACCAGATACAAATCCAAAAGTTAAAAAGAGAATCAATGCATAGTTGCATGAGGACATGTAACCAGTCAAGTTGGGGGGAATGTTGAACCGCAAAAAGACCACATTTTATTCATCATTTCACATACTATTTATCACCTTATTCCTATTTTATCCTTCCATAAAACCATTAATATTCATCACTTTCATAATAAATATGGGTTTATATTACCATTTTCCAAATCATTTATTTTTGAGTATTTAGAGTGAATTTGTGGTTAATTATTAAGAAATATAACATATTTTCATTATACTTTAAAGTTGGGTGCGTTTGGTGATGCTTACAGGTGTATTTGAATACTTTAACAAGCTCAAAAGTGACCAACTAGCCTCAAATTCGAATTTCATCCTCAAGATGTGGGCTAATTTCAAGGAGAAGGTCATGGAAATGTGGAGAAAATATCTCATCCAATATTTGTTGGAGAATTTAAAGGGATGAGTTGTAGATTTGTTGAGGATTTTGAGGGATACGTTGAGAGAATAGTGGCTCTGTAATTATGATTAGTTATCTTCAATTCATGTATAAATAGGAGGGATCTCTCCTCATTTTGGTTAGAGACCTCTCTAGTGGTTTGGAAGTAGAGAATAGTTCAGAGTTGGTCATAGAATAGATTTTGATTGTGTAATGTTTCCAAAAATTGAAAATAAAATAAAAATTATAGGCTAGTAAAAACTACCTGAACGGGATCATTATTACTCATGCGGACTTACATGTGCTACTGAAACTTTCGATCTCTTCATAAACTGCTCATACTATCTTATTAATCTCTTATCCATTCAGTGATTATTTGTTCATTTACTTCTTATGTCTTAATTATGTTATTTAAACTATTTGTACATCTTAGTTATTACTGTCGATGGATTAATGAATTGTATAGTTCATTGTTTTACTTCTGCACATGTGTACTTTGTTTATTTAATGAAATCTAACTTAACTTTGTTGATGGGAATAAAGTGGCGGAGTGGTGGGACTAGTTCTCCCATGACGATCTGAGAGGTAAGATATTACTTGGTTACACAGGCTTACTTAGTTCAATCGAACAAAGGCACCTCTCTCTTTAACTTATGCAGTTCATTACTTGCGATGGGATTGAATATAAATTGTGTTGACAGCCCTGGTCGTCAATAACCTGCTGCTAATTATTACGTTGCCTATCGACTTGGTTTTAAAACTTGGTAAGTGTTGTTATCGTCAATTTAGATATTTTGGCTAAATTTCCTGTACATTAATTTCTTCATTATGGTTTTAAATTCGTTATCTTGTATGTCATTAATGTCTCTTTGGTGCTATGTGTATTTTTACTATATTCATTAACTTCTCTTATGTTCTTTTATTGGCAGGTTATTAATGATTTGAGAGCAGAGCTTTGGATTTGATAGTCCGAGAGATTATCATGGCATACTTTGTATGCCATGGTTCTTAAGCCTAAACATCTTGTTACTATGGTATTAAAACCCTAAGCCCTAAACTTATGGACTAAACATTATCTACATTCCTAAGCAAAGGTCTTAGACTTTGGACTAGCGCAACCTATGACTAAGTATTATTGCAATACTATCATAATGCAAGCTTTGTATTATGTTAATGTTGACATTAAAGGTTGGGGTGACATGACATATAGTATAAACCATGCTTTACAGGGTTTAAGCATTGGTATGGAGGGTGGCATGAAACGATACCTTGTAACAAGTCGTGACTATGGTTTTTGATAAATCGTTAATGGTCTCCAGCCTAGTGCATTTAATGCTCATTGAAAAATGTGACAACCTTCCCCTTAGGCTTGGCTCACAATGGATGTGCATTGCATTGTCATTTGGGGTTTCTTATTTTTGGCTCTGCGCAGAGGTATGGCCATGGAGGCAGCCTCCAGCTTCCGAGGTATGCCTGCATAAATTTATAAGCCTACACATTATTTGGTTTACAGTTTGAAAATAATGGCATAGTCCTCATTCCCATCTTGGTTTTTATTTTGCTTGCAGGTGTCGAAAGGAATGGAGGGAAGCGTGGCTACAACACAGTTGGCTCCAAGCATTATGTTCATGGCCACAGTAAGCCTGCTCATCAAGCTTATGCTTATCACCCTTGAATCCTGTGGCAATGCTACATTTCGACTGGTTTTTTGGTTTGGGGTTTGATGCTATAGCGAATTCGATTTCGCCTTTGGGATTTGAATACATACTTGGCTATTTTTTTAAATGGAGGCGTTATGCCATGAATCGTTTCTTAGGCCATTCGGCTTTGTATAATTTTATTTCAGTTATGTAAATCATTTAATGTTTTGGTTTTGGGCTTTTATAGCCATGGGATGCACCATTGCTAGCAATGGTGCCATAGCCCATTGGCACACCTATGTAAAACCTTATCATTAGAGGAAATTTCAATTTAAAATGGGCCTTTAAAAAATAATACAAATTCCATGTCAACATGTATTAGCCAATCAAAATGCTTTAAAATTCAAAAAGGGAGCACCTCTTTAACATTTTTTTAATATAAATTTGGGGATAGGTATCATAAAACAAACTACTTTTTTGTTCGTATTTTTTACATATCTTTGTGTGCTTTTACTTAAATTTAGATTGGGAGAGCTCGTTGGATGTGGAATCAAATTCCGCATCCAACGAGTACCCACTCGGCATATTTTTGACGGGTCCTGCTACCCCAAAAATAAGAAATACCTGAAAAAATGTGATGATGATGTTTTTTCAGCTATTTCTTGTTTTGGGGGTAGCGGGGCCCATCAAAAGTATGCCAAGTGGGTACCCCTTGGATACAGAATTTGATTCCACATCCAACGAGCTCTCCCTATTGAAATTTAAGTAAAAACATAGGGAGATATGTCGAAAATACGAACAAAAAAGTAGCTTTTTCTTTTCTTCCTCCAAAATTAATAAATATTATTTTATTATTTTAACTATTATTTTATTAATTTTCCTTAGGAGGCCCAATTTGAGTTGAAATTTCCTCTAATGTCTCGGCCTTAATGGCGACTATGTACAGACTTTGGGATCTCTATGTAAATAGATATAAGTGTTGGTTTTATAAATTGTAATGGTTTATGGTGTATGCGATTTTCTCCTGCGTTTTTATTGGGCACTGTATTTAAATGGGGTTTGGGTTTTTAAAAAGAAACAGAGGCATTCGCCTTACCGGTTTCTCTATGTGTGATTTTCCATTGTTTAGCTTGGTTAATGTAATATCTTGATAGCATGGGAAAAGGCCATGCCATCAATGGCATGAGCCTTTCCCACAGTGCTGCGATAGCTTGTATTTAAATTATTTATGGTATTTGGTTCTATGTATTACGACGTTTATGGTATAAGGATATAGACAGTGTGGGTATAGGCCATGCCGTAAATGGGATGTGCCTTCCCACAGTGATGCAATAGTATAGCGTAGGGTTTAAAATGGTAGAGACTGTGTATTGGATTTAAAATTTGGTCGAGGCTGTGACTTATGTGAGCACTGCACATCAGTGGTTTTCATGCAGGCCATGGTATGCAAACCCTCAATGGAATTTGTTGTTCTTAATGTAATTGGACTCTGTAATATATTTTAATACATATGGGTTATTTATTATGACTTTGCCTTGGGTCTTGACATCCATGGGAATCAATGTTGCGACCTCTGCTGGCAACAGTATTTTAATGTAATGTATCTTGATAAATAAAACAAGCTGGGCTCGCATGCCCACAGGATTCAATTCCTGCTTCTGTTGTAGTAACTGGATTTATGTTATGATGTTGAATTATGTAACTTGGTTTATGGTTATGTATAGATGGATATTATATGGGATTTTTAAAGATATAATGCACGTGATTTATGGTGTTTTAATATAGATGTTAAGACTGTAGATTTTATGGAAGAGTCTTGATAAGGACCACATGGATGGTCATGATATCCCTCTGATTAAATTTAATGTTTAATCCAGTTATGTAAAGTACTTTGGTTTTAAATGATTATATGAAATAGACCTTGGAAGGTCTTTAATAATTCGTTTTAGCTTGGTTATTATATGAACTCTGTTCTTAGTAGATCTAGTTTAAAATATAAACATGTATAGTTTAGCTTAAATAATATTTTAATTAATTATTACTGAACTAGTTTATTAAAATTCTAGGGCAATCCTCTACTGACAAATGAAATATGTCAGTAGAGTATTAAATACAGAGAAACACAGTACAAACATAATACTAAGATCAACACCTAGTTAATACAGTAACATTTATGAAGGGTACCACCCTGAACATAAACAACATATAATAAAACTTCTCGAGCATAATATTAGTAAATGGTAATTACAAACCCTAGCAGTTTGTTAATTCATAAAACTTAACCCTTAGGATTAGAAATTACATTGCAACCATTTACTTAATATAAACAGTAATAAATATTTAGGAAATAAAATAGAATAGGCTTTCCAGGGTTTCATACCTGAATTTGAAGCTTTGTTAATGGTTGCACATGCACACTTAAATATCTAGCATTAACAATTCAATGCAGATCTGACCTCTGTTTTGATGACCAAATCACTTGGGAACTACCACGTTTCACCCAACCATGACCCAAAACCATTCCTAGTTTAAATCTGGATCCCCCCGAGCTGGACTCCAACATGCAAGTAGCTTAGAGCTCCTAAGGTAGGGTCTCCTATCTGGTAATCAATTATGAATCAATACCTCTTCAGTTTCAGGAGCATTTCTCCAAGAAAACACTTGAGAGCAAAAACATGTAGAATAACAATTCTCCTAGATAAAAATTAGAACCCTAAGCCTTTGCTTGGCTTGAGTCTTTATATGAAGACTTTTCAGTCAAAGGGGCAGTTGATTTCTTGATTTAACCCTTTTAAATTTACTGGGGTAATTTTCAATTCTTAACCTAGGAACTTTAAACTAGTTCCTAGTAAATCTTTCATAGATATTTTTACTATTTATAAATCCTTTAATAATAAATAGTAATTTGTGGAGCTTCTCTTCTTTCTTTATTAAATTATATAATTAATTATAATTAATTCTTTATACATACTATGTATAAAGTACATAGTATTAAAATACTTGTTAGCATTTGTCTTCGGGCATCATGTGTCATGATCCCTAGATTTAACGACACTTCTTCATGAAGGTCAAGTAGATAGATGGCTTAGGTCTACTAGGCTAGGCAACTCTAAACATTCTTGCATGTTGGATTTCCCTTGCATGACGTGGTAGCTCTTCACTACTTTGATGAGAATACAAAAATTCAAAATTTCATTTAATCACTTATAAATAAGTATGATGGTGATCAATATTTTTCTCGAGCTGTTTTTGCTCGGAATTTATTAAATTCTTTTTAGTAAACCCTAGCGCTTACCAGAGCCCATACTCAACGCCTATAACAGGGAGTTACAGACATAGTGCGATTCCAGAGCTTTTGCTCAACACTAAATGCTAGCATGTACTTGTACGATACACCTAGGGATACAAGGGCCAAAGATCCGATGCTCCAGAGCTTATGCTCAACATCAACATGGAATGCTCTCAAGATTATGCCCAACATTTCCAATTATATTTTCATGTGTTCCAAAGCTTTATGCTCAACACAAATGTAAGTACTCATGTGCTCTAGAGCCTCTCGCTCAACATAAAACATATCATCGATCATGTGCTTCAGGGTCCACACCCAACACAAAACATATATATTCATATATATCATCAATAATTGGCTTACACCCAATATACAAAACAAATCATCATGTTCATATGCAGTGGGGTCTTCGACCCAAAAATAAAGCATCAATATAATCATCATGATCAATAGGTTCATGCCTATAAATGGTAGGTCCAAAATGCAGGACATTACAGATTGTTATGTAATGGAGATGATGCTTAATGCACATCCTTTGATTCTCCCATGTTAATATAGATTTTCGGTAATTTCTTTCTTATGAGTTGTTAATATAGATTTCCAGCTAAGTTTTGTTTATGAATTAGTCATGAGCTCACTAATTAATGTTAATTTCTTTAAGTCAGTTTATTTTACGCAATTTCCTGCTTTCCTACATTAGATTTATTTTCATGTCATTTCCTGCTTTTGCAAGTTTAATTCAATTTTAGTTGCATGAATTTTTCATTTCAGTCATCTAGAATATTAGATTAATTTCAGTGACACTGTGCCCCTACATATATTTTGTCTGTACCTCACAAATTTATGCTCTCTCCAGGTTCACAATTAAATCGTTGGATATATGCTATAATTTTTTTAATGTTTTTCCCCAACAATTTGAATGTTCACAACTAGTTCTATCCTTTGTATGAGGAGACCCTCAGCCTCTTCTTCCCCTACCTTGTCCTCCTCTTCCTCGACCTATGTTGAGGGAAGCTTGGGGGCTGAAAGAATTTGTCACGGACTCTCACTCTTGATTGAGTCAAGATTTATGAGATAGAAGGGATCCAATAAATTCTTCTAGGGTGAATTGAGACAAATCTTTTGCTTCTTCTATATCAGTCACTACCATATCAAATTTATTGTTGAGACACCTTAGAATATTCTGAATGACTACCTTTTGTTCTAGTTGTTTTCCATGGATTTGAAATTGGCTTACAATGCCAGAAATCCTAGTCATAAACTTATCTATATTTTTTGTTTCCTTCATTTGTAGAATTTCAAACTGAAGTCGAAGAGTTTGGAATCTTACCATTTTTACTCGGTGTGTTCCCTTGTAGGAGGATGCGATTAGATTCCAAGCTTGTTGTGCAGTGGTAGCTCCTGAGATCCATGGGAGAATGGACTCCTTGATGCAACTTTGGATCAACCATTTGGCTGTGAGATCTCAGTCTCGGTGAGCTTCTACGAAATTATTCTAGGCATTACTCGTTACGTGCAGATCATTTGTATCAATTTCTTTGATCTCAATTTAAACCATATCCCAATATTTTTTGAGCTGGAGAAATGTCTTCATCTTAATAGACCAAAACTTATAGTTGGTACCAATGAGTACGGGTCCAAAGATTTTTTTAGAATTTAAGGTGCTTATGCTGGTAGTAGCCATCTTCTTATGATTATTCTCAATTTAAACCATATCCCAATATTTTTTGAGCTGGAGAAATGTCTTCATCTTAATAGACCAAAACTTATAGTTGGTACCAGTGAGTACGAGTCCAAAGATTTTTTTAGAATTTAAGGTGCTTATGCTGGTAGTAGCCATCTTCTTATGATTATTTGCTCGATCAAACTAGATCTAGAGATTTGATAGAAGATATGGTCCTTTAACTCACTGATGTAGCTTGTACAACTAGCATAGGGCGTCAGAAGGGCATGTCCACCAAAAAACTCGTAAGTGAACATAAACTAACGCATTTTTGTTTGGACAAGGTGTGTCACCAACGCTCTTTTCTTTAATACAAGGTGCGTCACAACCACACATTTCCTTTGTTGAAGGTGTGTCAGTGGTATGAGTGACACATTTTTCCTTCATGCAAGGTGCATCATTGATGCACTTTTCCTTCAGTGATGGTGCGTGAGTGGGTCAGTGAAATAATTTTTCTTCAGGCAGGGTGTGTAAGCGCTCCAAGAGGGTAAACTAAAGAATAAAACTTTTTCAGTCCTCCGTAATGATGTGTTTCTAATCGTCTCGTCCAATGACCAACAACATCCAACTATGAGATTGGATCTATGTTTGCTTTCAACCTTATGAAAAGTCTTACCGAATGCAAGGGATGGAAAAATGGATCAAGCCATATGCTCTGATACCATGTTAAAGTTACAAAAGAAATAGTAAAAGACAGAACACACAAGTGGGCATATTGATTTCCTTCTCATTATTAAGCAGTAGCATATATATAAGACTACATAACAACAAAACAATGGGTTAGATACTACTATGAGTCACTCATCACGATAAAATGATCAAATCAACTACTCAACTAAGTGACTAATTAATGTTGAGCATAGAATAAATTGTTACAACAAATCAATTAATTTCTTAATGCCCAATAAACCAATGTTGGTCTTAGTGAAGGTTAACCATCATCATCATCAAAAAGTAGTAACAAATAAAGTTAAAGATATCTTCACTTTTTACAAAATAATACAACCACTTAATTTATAAAAAAAAATTCTTGGTTTTCAAAGGTGGTAAATATCCAATATATGCGAGCCTCTTAAAGCAACCCATCCTTTTATTTATAAAACTTTAACAAACACACAATTAAAATAAATCAAATACCATTTTTGACATGTGCTATATTTTCTATGCTTGCACCTAATCTAAACTAAGGACCTACCTTTTCTTAGAAATACAAATTTGAAAGAAAAACAAAATGAAAGTAAAAAGACATAGCATTTCTTATTGTCATAGATCCATCTTAAACTTGGTCTATCAAGTACGGAGAGAGAGGGATCCAATTTATAGAGGTGCCATTTTTTTTTACCTTTAGTGTTACGAGGAATTGAGAAAAAATTTACACATGGAGAGATTTGATCCCTCTTTGTGCTTTTATTTTATAGGATGACATGGATTATTATTGTTATTTTCATTTGCTTTTACCTTTTTTTATTTAATGAGAGGACATGAATATTTTTTAATAACTTTTATTTTTTAATGTTAATTATTTTCATTTGGTTTTAATTTGTTATTTTATGAGAAGACATAAATATTTTATTTACTTTTAAGTTTTGGTAACTTTAAGTTACCTTTTGTGACAACATCTCCCCCACTAAGCTTTAGAACACCTCTCCCCCATACTTCTCTTTAAAGTACCTCATTCCTCTTAGTACAATTACATATATAGATATATATATATATATAATTCTACAATTTTAGACCATTTCTTGTCTACTATATCTACTACCTATTAAATGCTTAACTAACATCTATTGTTACACATGCTTAACCAACCAGCCATATATTGTGACAAGTACATCATTAAGGTCTACATTATTAGAATAACTCTGATACTTCAACAAATGTGAGCAGCACAAATTATATTCCTTCTCTAAATCCAGCTGATAAATAGGAATTAGTAGTTAATATTACAGCTGGTTGAGTGCGAGCAACCTAATTTATTCACTTTTTAGTGTTGGTGACGTTAAGTTAGTTTAAGTGACAGAGCACTTTACTCCTCTTACATCATGACATGAGAAATGAGAAATGAAATATATATATATATATATATATATATATATATATATATATATNGCTTAACTAACCTATAATGTAACTAGACATATATTATGACACCTGCTTAACAAACCAGCCATATAGGGTCACGAGTACATCATTAATGTCTAAGTGATTAGAATAACTATGATACTTCAACAAATGTGAGCAACAGAAATTATCTTTCTTCTCTAGAAACAGCGGATAAATAGGAATTAATAAAGTTAATATTCGAGGTCCTTGAATGTGAGCAACCTAATTTATCCTTCTGAGTCCAGATCCAGCAGATAAATATGAAATTTATTGAGATATACAAGACTTTTCTCGGAACATAATCTTTCTCAGTGGGATCTAAATTGTATTGAGATATATTAAATAGGAATTAATAAAGTTAATATTTGAGTCCAGATCCAGCAGATAAATATGAAATTTATTGAGATATACAAGAATTTTCTTGGAACATAATCTTTCTCAGTGGGATCTAAATTCTATTGAGATATATTAAAAAACATTGAGTCCACAATGTGTAGAAGTCTATTGAGGTAAATACAAAATTTATTTAGGTCTACGGCATTCAATATGGGTTCAGGATCGAGTACAGTTTTTCTTTCTTCATATCTATCTCAGCATATAACGTTTTACCTGTATGACAAGTTGTGATACCAACAAATATTTTGTGATACCTCAAGGATTAATGCTGCCTTCCACCAGAAAAATAACTGACCAAAGAAATTTTAAATTATCAATAACAAAAAATCAATGAGAATGGTTCAGGCATGAACTTGGAAGTGCCAAACCTGTCGATTATTTATCTCAAAGGTTGACCTTTACAATAACGATGGATTCTAGTCGCGTAGCAACGCAAAATATACATGATTTCTGTTTTATTTTATGGAATTTTTATATCCATGAAAATACAATGTTTCTGTATTAATTATTGGAAGCCACTATCCCAGCCCATTAAGAGACGTATCAGGTTACATAAAAAAACTGGATTCTACCATGATTGATAGAACATCAAATATGCAGAACAATATTTGTAACGATCCATGGAGTTGAAGCTGCTTAAACTTGTGCAAACATCAAATCATCTGAAACAACTCTTGCAAACTATTAGGAGATTAACAGATTATTCTTTTGGTTATAGAAGAAAATGGACAGATTCACTATAGAAAAATTAAAATCGCTAAAGAAAAATTGGTTGAAGAGGAAACGAGATTACAGATCCAGATGCAGTCGTTTGCTGACTACAAGCAGAGAGCACGCATGTACGCCCACATATGTAAAATTCATATAAGAGAATACAGGCGTGCTCTCTCTCGTTGTCAGCAATGGAATAGCACGGGCTTTCTTGACATATTTTCCAGATACTGTGCTTGCTGTAACTGCAATTTTTTTAAATTTTAGTTTACATAATATTCGATAAACATAAAACCAAAACTATTCTGCAAAATTTACCGAAGCAACTAACTTTTTTTTATAATAAGAACAACCCAGATGTAAAATTACTTTCTGAACAATTAATCGTTATCAAATTCACAGAGCATCTATAGAACAGACAGACCTGCTTACCAATCATAGACGGAGCTCTGAGCCAGTTGAGTTCAAACAGCTCATACCCTGGGCAAGTGTATAATATGAATCCACGGGGCAATTGGACTAATATGAGGAGAAAGCGAAGTGTTTATGTGCAGCGGGGAATTGGGATTAAATAGGGAAGTGGGCGCGTGACAAACTGTAAATTTTGTCTTATGAAGAGGGTCTATGTTCATTTATGGGATGTCTTACAATTTAGGGTTGCCTAATTCTAACTTTAGCGCCAGGCAACTTGTCCCGTGAATCGTGCCCGTGATGATTATGCACGTTCCAGCACTGGTTGTTCAGTCGCTGTCTACTTATGTATTTCTTTCCATTATGTTATGCTAATCAAGAACTGCAAAACATGGTCAAGGAAAGCGTTCTAAGCCCCATTAACAGAAAAAATTGAATAGCTTCAGCAAGCAACTGATAGAGCAGACTGAAAGGGAGCTCGCTTCACTTTCCTAACCGACACTTGCCCGCCGATAGACTTAATGCATGAAGATTTCTGCTGCATCTCCACGCTTCCATCATAAATTATACTGACAGGAAGCTTTGAATTTGCGCCTGTATAACGTGCTGCAGCATACGTTATTATTATGTTAAGCATGAATTGCTAAACTAGTGCAAAATGACAAAAGAGACGGAATACCAGTGGTCCCGAAATCGAACTCCGCTCACAAGAATCTGATCTGTTTGGCTTCGTCTGATCAGGCTTTTGAATTGATAGCAACATCAAATCTGAAAATAGACGAGATGTCTTATTCTTGACTGCATGCACGCATACTGCAACGAGCGGTGCCATCGGTCTCAAACAACTTGCTGCAGCTAAGAGACACTAGAAGCACATGGGTTTGATATATATTTCAAACCTTATCATCTGCCCACATGACAACTTGCAATATCAATAATGGGAGACTGTTATATGTATCTTATTTTTCAAGCCCTATCATGACAACTTGCAATATCAATAATGGGGGGATTGTTACATGCAATTTTATTTAGTAAAACGCTGCAATTTTATTTAGTAAAACGCTACAGTAGCTAGACAGAAGCATGGCCTAATACCACGAACAAACAAAAGCATGACCTATTACCACGAACAAATAAAAGCATGACCATATACCACCACCGGACAGAAGCATGACTTAATAACACCAACACACGGTATGACCTAATACTACCACCAAGCATGACCTAATACCACCACCAAGCAGTAGCATGACCTAATAACAGCAATCATAACTCCCTTGTTTTCAGAAGACCGATTACCTACTCAACATTAATCCACCATTTACATTCATTCTCCAGGATTCTCCGTGGGGATTCTGGGTGTGGGACGTCCAAAAGAATCAGCCTTTTGCTTCCTCTAAGGGTAAGGGCAGGTACACCTTTTGCTTCCTCTGATCTCATGGAGACGTACACCAGGCATGAAAGTAAAAAAGTATTGCAGCCCATTGATTTGAGGAATCTTTTGTTCAGAAATACCTGCCGACCTTGACTTCACTCACAGTATTTCAACTGCCGACCTTGACTTTATTAAAGTACATGAATCGCATTTGAAACTGTTACTCCACATCTGGAATAAATGGCATTCATGACTGCATAGAAACCGTCTGGAATAGGGGCAATCATGATCGCTTATTAAACTGCGTAAAATACAAAAACCATTCACACTGATAAGCATTTGAATCAATTTTATTGAAGAATTTGGAACGATTTCGTTTGGTAAACATCCGTTAATTAATTTTACTTCTTGTAATTGTAATTTAGTTAGTTTTAGTTGAGAATCCGCTTTAATTAATTTTACTTCTTGTAATTGTAATTTAGTTGGTTTTAGTTGTAATTTAGTTAGTTTTAGTTGTTAATGGCATTATGTAGAGAATCCGTTTATTGTGAAGAATGGTCTTCTTCACAACATTATCCACGCTTTAAGATGATTTTGGATCTTCATTTCTTATAATTTAGTAGGATTTTTCCACGTTTAAAATGATTTTGGATCTTCATTTCTTATAATTTACTAGGATTTTTGAAGAGATTCATATAATACAAATCCATATTTACACAATAACAAAAAAACAATATAATTTTAACTTTGTTAAAGTTGCTTGCTGTGAATACAGGACGATATCAATACCATTTATAAAATACCATATGTAACAACGAAAACTCTTTAATACAGCTTCTATTAAGGAGAGAGAGACTTACAAAGTTACAAGCAATGAGTTATTGCATTGGAAAAATGATGCATGCAGTTAGTACAAATGAGGATGGAATCTCTTTGTAAGAACCCAAGGACAATATAGGTCCATTGCGATCGTTATACTGGAATGTGAGTAATGCAAGTGGTACTTTCAGGTTTGTACTCCTCGGTCCCATGCCATGTGCTTCACCGTGCAACTACACTTTCCTATCATATTCATAGACTCATATGCTTAGACTAGGAATGATATAATGGTAAAGAATGGCACCGTAAAGAATCATGAAACTTTTTTTGGATGTACTTTACTTCTTATCAATGCCATCACACACAAAAAGTAAGAGTTGAGAGTGCACGGAGTTTGGGACCATCTCACTCAGGGTGAGAGTGCAAGCATTTGGTGCAGACAGGGACAGGGTGAGAGTGCAAGGATTTGGTGTCGATAGGACACTTCAATAAATGGTCCTAGTTGATTAAGCTATTTATGCTAGTTTAAATTTATGTTAATCTTGGATTTATTTAAGATTTTTACAAATATATTTTTTTTAATTTCATTATTAATATAATTATGTTAATGCTTATAAGCATTTGCATTTACATTTCTCACAGAAAATGATATATAATAAGGGATAGAAAAGCTATAAAAAAAAACATCATATGATATAAAAATTATTAAAAAAATAAAAAAAATTGCTTAATTTATTATTATGATATAAAAAATATTAAAACATTTTCTATATTATTATGATTGAATTTTAAAAATTTGACATAGAGGCACTTTGTGTATATATATGTTAACTTAATATATAAGTAGAGGGTGGTATTATTTTAGAGTGATTTAGAAAGTTATTGAATGTTATCTTAGTGTCTTTATTGCTATAACAATTTTAATTATTAATATAGTAATGATTTTTCCTTTGTTGAATTTTAGAGTGACTTACAAAGGTATTGAATGTCATATTAGTGTATGTGTTATTATAACAATTTTTATTATTAATATGGTAATGATTGTGTCTATTGAATTTCTTTAAATATTAAAAATTAGTACACTTTAAAAGTGAACTTTTTTTTAAAGAATACTTGTAAGTTGCTGGGATAATATCAACCATAACTATAATAACAAATGACTAGTACAAAACCCACTTTGCAAATGTATAATACTTATATATATATGAAAAAAAATCAAATCATAATCTAACACTAATTAATTTTGAACCAAATTATTCATACTTAGATTATATTATACAACATAAGTACTAAGCTTTTATATATATATATATTTCATGTATGCAATTTTAATTTTAAAAGTAAGTTATAATAAAAACATATATAGCCCATATCAAAACATAAAGAACTATATAATTACTAAGTTTTTCCATATTTATACAATTAGTTACAAGAGTTTATATATAAGAAGATGAAGAAATTATTAAAAGTTAAAAATGGGTATCACTTTTGTAAAACAAGATTTCTAAAAAAATTATTGTTTTTCTTTCTTTTATATACATATATATAATTATTTTTTAGCATAATATATTGGGATAAATTTGTTTTTTATTAATTTTATATATTTTAAAAATTTAATTATTGTTTTTCTTTTTTTATATATGTATATATATAATTTTTTTAAGCATAATATATTGGGATAAATTTGTTGTTTATTAATTCTATATATTTTTAATTTTTAGGTATGAATAATATGTGACCTACTTTTAGATGAATTTAACTATTATTTTTTTTAAATTTATCAAAATAGAATAGAACAAAATGGTATTGTATTTACATACTTCCATGGACACCAACTTTATTTTTTATGTGATCCTCACTAAGAGAACTAAAAATACTTTTTTGAATAGAAATTATATCTTCTAGATGAAAGTATTGATATATGATCTTCAAATTTTGTAGAAGTCCACCCTCAGTAAGTTCTAGGTTCATGAAAAAAGTAGGTGTTAGGGTGTGTGCAAGAAATTGAGGGACCTTTTAGATGCAATGGTGGAGTGAAGTCAATCACTCTTAATCCAAAAAAAAAGAAATCATTCCAAGCAATCCCAAACCTGCCAAGCCTAGTCCCAAGGTTGGAAATAGGCATGTCAACTAGGATAGTAAGACAAATCGCACCTCCGTTTTAGTGAACAAAATCGCATGCGCGATTTTGTTCACTAAAACGGAGGCACGATTTGGAAAGCCTATTTTTTTAAAATTGGTCGAGGCTGTCTTTTTCTCATAACCGCGCGGCTATTGGACAAACGAGGAGCAAATCTTGACTGTGCAAACGCGATTTTGGGTGTGCCAAAGCCCTTCATCTCCACCTTTGGATAAACCTCCCCTTTGTGAGGTACTTTCCTCATTTCTTTTCATGTTTTTTTCTTTTTCTTCATCAATTTAATTGCCCTAGATTGAAAAATTAAACCATATTAAATTGAATTATGGCCAATTGAAACAAAAACCCAATGGAATTGCCTAATGGAATTGGCCAATGGAAACAAGAACCCTAATGTAATTGGCCAATTGAAACCAATTCCCCAATTTAATGATAAAAATTAAATGATTTTGATTATTTAACAAAATTCATACCCAAAATTCCCATGCCCAATGGAAACCAAAACCCCAATTAACTCAAAAAACAAATGAATTTCACTATTTCCATATGCATATTCACAAGGATCCTTGTGAATCCATACCAAAATCCACAAACAAACACCTTATAATTTTGATGAAACTTCTCGAAGTTGCTCTTCCAAGAACATCAATAAACACCTTATAGTTTTGATGAAACTTCCCAATCCAAGTGTCAAAATAAGGTATAGAAGCTTCCCATGCTTTTAACAAATATTTCGTCTTGAACGAAGGGTACTTTTTGGTTAAGGTCAAGACAACAAAGTTCAACAATAGACTCTATGAACATGAAGATACATAGGTAGGTTGATGTATTTGATTAAACATGCCAATTACATACTAGATCACACATGATATTTAATCCAGTGGAACACTTGCAACCATAAAATGCATAAAGTTCTGCTAAATAGCCTTTGGATTCCAAAAAACATCACACCACAACAAATAATTACATATCTAACAAAATCGTTGCCTATACTGGGATTTTATTCATCAACAGCACAGTATGCCGCCTATTCTTTACTGTAAAATTCAAGATCAATTTTTAAATTTACATGATAGATTTAGTTTATATGTCAATGGTTATACAGTTTTCAGTTCTAAGATAAGTCATTATATCATGTGTTTATATTTCTAATGATATTTTATTTGTATTTATGATTGCAGTGGCTACTCTGGATCATAAAAATGCGGAGATATTGAGGTTTATTGGCCATTTGAGAGAGATTGGTTCGGCTTGGATGGGTGGAGATGAGCTTCGTTGCTCCTTGTCAGATTCATTGTTGTCTATTTTTGATACGATCGCAAGATCGAATGATGCGTTGTATAGTATCGCATCTTACAGGGAGAGGAAAAGGTAACAATATGTTGATGGGTTGAGTTACAATGAGGTAAAAAAGCTGAAAATAATAAAACAAGCCATCTATTCATTGTTTAGACTGCCTGGGATGTATGACATCCCGGAGATCAGTAGGCCACATATTTATATTGAGTGGTGCACTTTTCCACCCATCAGACACAACTAGATGGATAGGTGGTACATGGTTTTTGACATTCCCCCTCACAATAATAGGAAAGTACCGATGTACTTCCTCCAAAAATTGTATGCAGAGTTTGTGATGGGGAAACATGTCAACTATTTTGACATGTTGGGCTTCCAGGGAGTTGGTAGGGGAATTCCCCAACACTGACCCCATGCTAGTCATAGAGATGCCAATCCACAGATACCTGCACCCTGTGCCCAGCTACTGAGGGAAGACATCCCTCCTGCACATGACATGGTTTCCCAGACACAGGATGCATTTTTTACTGTAGCTGAGATGGTCTCTCGACACATGGCCACTATTGACGAGAGAGCGCCCTCTTCCTCTGCTGGTGTACAACCATCGGCTTCTGGTGGTGGAGGGACATCTGTTGGTGGGGATAAACCAACATCCCATGTGCCTCAGAGCGAGCCACACGTCTGCACATCATGTGGGGGACCCTGTTATGGTCCTGGACCAAGACATGGTACCACTACGATGACTGGTGGTCAGGCAAGGACATTGTTTTAAAACTCTGTTATTATTCAATTTTTAATTGTTCTATACTATATCTAACATATTAAAAGAAATGTAATATATATGCAATATTTACTCTTGCAGGAGATTGATGCCTCTCACGGGGGTGGCACTGCACCCGGTGTGGTTGTACCCGAGGTCCAAAGAACCACAATTGAGGTAATATTTAAACACTTTGCATTTTTTTATTACATGTATAATTTTGTTAATGCATGTGTTAGTCTTGATTAATTTATTAAAATGTCTAATATTTACAATTTTTGAAGTTGCAGGAACCCCACTTAGAACATGATGTAGGAGACATTGAATGGTATTGTCAAGGAGCAATCTTGCACATGGTTAGTATGCAACACACAACGAATGTTCAAAAATGTTTCATAGTAATATTCATATTCTACATGGTATCTACAACAACAAGTGTTATGAAGAGTATTTATTCTAACATACCAGGGCTTACATTTCTCAAAAGATCTTTGCCCCAAATTCAATTGTCTATGTTCATTCCTAAATTTCTCGTATAGTTTTGTTTGTGTTATATCAAGAAGATGCTTAATATGTGGTTCATGGTCCTTTGAACCCCTTCTCAGTTTTAGTACATCCTTCTAGTTTGAAGAAGGCCTTGTATGATCATGCCAAAAACTCTACACTAGTCCCTTTACTGCATCAACTAGCTTCATGTCACGATATGGCAACCGACCAATAAAGGCCCAAAAATCTGTCTAGGCGGTTGTGTCAAGATGTTCTCTTCTAATAGAATACCTACGGAGGGTTTTTACATTCAAATTAACTAGTTTAGATGTAGGCTTGAGAAAACGAAGGACCCTGGTGTTCTTATTTACAATTGCTTGTGACAACACACAATGCGCCGCATTGCGGTCCTTTGACCGTGTTCTTACCAATTTTACCAAAGGCATCTACTAAGCTTTTAGCTATATGAGAACTTGGTCCAGAAGGATTTATCATCTTTATCCCTAATGATTTCCTAACATTATTCATGCCCCTAGATTTTAACAATGATAAAAATAATCTACATTTATCTCCATCACATTTAGAAACAAAAAATTTATTTAGTAACTGCTGAGTTTGATAAGCAATACTACGTTTAGATAGCATACCTTCAATGGAATTGAGGAGTCCTTCATCGACTTGTATATGCTTTGGAGTTCATCGATGTGTGCTTTCTAATGGAGGTAAGGGGGTTGGATTTCTATCATCTAGTGCATCAACAATACGCTCTAGCGTTTCAGTAGCAACTTGTTGTCCTTCATTCTCTTCCTGGTAGTTGGATGGTGGAAGTCCAACATCCTCATCGATGGTCCGGTTAATATTTTCTTCTTCAACAGTAGGCTCCATGTCCAACGCCTCTTCAACAGTAGGCTCAATGTACAATGCCTCTTCATGAGCTTCATCTTGAGATGGTAACTTATCACTTTGACTTGATGTGGGATTTGAAACATCCCTTAATGAGCACCTACATTTTGCTTCTTGAATACTTCCATGGGGTGCTTGTTCAACAACTATTGTGGAAATTGAAGGCCCCTCTAGTGAGTGCTTCCTTTTTTCTTGTGCTGGATTAATAGGATGAATCGCCGTATCCTCTATAATTGGATTTGTATTAGTTTCCAAAGAAAGCCTCTGATTCATCATGTCTATTCTTTTCTTTTCTTTCTCTTCTTCGATGACTTCTTGAGGTCTCTTCTTCCTTGCTAATTTTCTTCCTCGGTTATGTACATTCCCCATCACCACAATGATCAATTTCAATATAGTTTGTTTTTGTTGCTCCTCAATTACAAGCTTTGGAGCCTTTAACTTGCTTTATAACTATTGATACTTCAAGAATCTTCAATCTTCCTTCTCAATTGTTCATATTTCCCATCAAAACAATAATGAATGAGAAAATTTACCTTTGGTTCTCTTGAATAATAAGCAAATGAAAGTCAAATCATAAATTGTTCCTCAAACTGATTTTCTTGTACAATTTTGTATATCCACCATCACCATGAAATGACATTGAAGCTTGATATCTTATCCTATGTGCTCTTCAACCATGAAAGATATCATCAATGTTGCACTTGCATAACAAAAAGAATGATGGAGAATGTGTAAATTGTGAGTATTTTCACAGGCGGGCTCATGCTCTTGAAAAAAAACGTGCGGTAATGGGATAAATTCATAAAAACAAAGTGAAGTTACTCTCAGACAAAAACAATTCACTGTTTTTACAGTCCCAAAATGCACACGCGTTATATAGAGTAAAAACGTGTATGCGATTTGTTTAAGTATAACACGCACGCAATATGGTTAAGCACAATTAATAGAGTGGGTGCACGGCTAGGGCAAGGAATAAGATCACAACTTCCCAAATGTTTTCTATGGATAGCAACAAAACAAATGCTTTTAGTGTTCCCTTCTTTTCATGCATATAAATGTTTCTCTCTATAGCCCCAATAATCCCTACATATCCCTATCTCTTTTTAAATATACCTCCCTCATTCTCTCTGCATCCCTCCCTATATGTTCCTTTTTCTCCCTTACTCCATCCCTCCATATTGATGATGTTGATAATGATGTTGATGTTGATGATGATGATGATGATGATGATGATGATCATGGCGATGTTGACGATGATGATCAATGATCAATGATGATGGTGATGATGAGGATGACGATGGTGATGATGAGGATGAGGATGGTGATGATGATCGATGACCAATGATCATGGTGATGATGAGGATGAGGATGGTGATGATGATGATGATGATGATGATGATTATGTTGATGATGATGATGATGATGGTGATGATGATGTTCATGATGTTGATGGTGATGACGATGATCATGTTGATGATGATGATGAGGAGGAGGAGGAGGAGGAGGAGGAGGAGGAGGAGGATGAAGATGATGATGATGATGATGTTGATCATGATGACGATGATGGTGACAATGATCTTCATGATGATGATGACGATGATGAGGAAGGTGATGCTGATGATGAGGATGAGGATGGTGATGATGATCGATGATCAATGATCATGGTGATGATGAGGATGAGGATGGTGATGATGATCAATGACCAATGATCATGGTAATGATGAGGATGAGGATGGTGGTGGTGATGATGATGATGAAGGTGATCATGATGATGACGATGATGAGGATGACAATGACGATGTTGATGTTGATGATGATGACAATGATGGTGATGATGATGTTCATGATGTTGATGGTGATGATGATGATCATGTTGATGATGATGAGGAGGAGGAGGAGGAGGAGGAGGGATGATGATGATGAATATGATGATGATGATGACGATGGTGATGATGATGTTGATCATGATGACGATGATGGTGATGATGATGTTCATGATGATGATGATGATGATGAGGAAGGTGATGCTGATGATGAGGATCAGGATGGTGATGATGATCGATGATCAATGATCATGGTGATAATGAGGATGAGGATGGTGATAATGATCGATGACCAATGATCATGGTGATGATGAGGATGAGGATGGTGATGATGATGATGATGAAGGTGATTATGATGATGAGGATGATGATGCTGATAATGATGATGTTGATGTTGATGATGATGATGACGACAATGATGATGATGATGTTCATGATGTTTATGGTGACAATTATGATCATGTTGATGATGATGAGGAGGAGGAGGAGGAGGAGGATGAAGATGATGATGATGATGCTGATGGTGATGAGGAAGGTGATGTTGATGATGAGGATGAGGATGGTGATGATGATCGATGATCAATGATCATGGTGATGATGAGGATGAGGATGGTGATGATGATCGATGACCAATGATCATGGTGATGATGAGGATGAGGATGGTGATGATGATCGATGACCAATGATCATGGTGATGATGAGGATGAGGATGGTGATGATGATGATGATGATGAGGATGATAATGATGGTGATGATGATGTTGATGCTGATGATGATGACGACGATGGTGATGATGATGTTCATGATGTTGATGGTGATGATGATGATCATGTTGATGATGAGGAGGAGGAGGAGGAGGAGGAGGAGGAGGAGGGATGATGATGATGAAGATGATGATGATGATGCCGATGGCGATGATGATGTTGATCATGATGACGACGATGGTGATGATGATGTTCATGATGATGATGATGATGATGAGGAAAATGATGCTGATGATGAGGATGAGGATGGTGATGATGATCAACGATCAATGATCATGGTGATGATGAGGATGAGGATGGTGATGATGATTGATGACCAATGATCATGGTGATGATGAGGATGAGGATGGTGATGATGATGATGATGATGATGATGATGACGATGACGATGGTGATGATGATGTTCATGATGTTGATGGTGATGATGATGATCATGTTGTTGATGATGATGAGGAGGAGGAGGAGGAGGAGGAGGAGGAGGATGATGATGGTGATGATGATGTTGATCATGATGACGATGATGGTGATGATGATGTTCATGATGATGATGATGATGATGAGGAAGGTGATGTTGATGATGAGGATGACGATGGTGATGATGATGTTGATCATGATGACGATGATGGTGATGATGATGTTCATGATGATGATGATGATGATGAGGAAGGTGATGCTGATGATGAGGATGAGGATGGGGATGATGATCGATGATCAATGATCATGGTGATGATGAGGATGACGATGGTGATGATGATTGATGATCAATGATCATGGTGATGATGAGGATGAGGATGGTGATGATGATCGATGACCAATGATCATGGTGATGATGAGGATGAGGATGATGCTGCTGATGATGATGAAGGTGATGATGATGAGGAGGATGATGATGATGACAATGATGATGATGATGTTGATGATGATGATGACAATGGTGATGATGATGTTCATGATGTTGATGGTGATGGTGATGATCATGTTGATGATGATGATGATGAGAAGGAGGAGGAGGAGGAGGGATGATGATGATGAAGATGATGACGATGATGACGATGGTGATGATGATGTTGATCATGATGAGGACGATGGTGACGATGATGATCATGATGATCATGAGGAAGGTGATGCTGATGATGAGGATGAGGATGGTGATGATGGTCGATGATTAATGATCATGGTGATGATGGGGATGAGGATGGTGATGATGATTGATGACCAATGATCATGGTGATGATGAGGATGAGGATGGTGATGATGATGATGATGAAGGTGATGATGATGATGATGATGATGATGATGATGATGATGATGAGGTTGATGTTGATGATGATGACGACGATGGTGATGATGATGTTCATGATGTTGATGGTGATGATGATGATCATGTTGATGATGAGGAGGAGGAGGAGGAGGAGGAGGAGGAGGATGATTAAGATGACGATGATGATGACGATGGTGATGATGATGTTAATCATGATGACGACGATGGTGACGATGATGTTCATGATGATGATGATGAGGAAGGTGATGTTGATGATGAGGATGAGGATGGTGAGGATGATGATGATGAGGATGATGATGATGATGATGATGTTGTTGATGACGATGACGATGATGGTGATGAGGATGTTCATGATGTTGATGGTGATGATGATGATCATGTTGATGATGATGAGGAGGAGGAGGAGGAAGAGTAGGAGGGATTATGATGATGAAGATGATGATGAGGAGGAGGAGGAGGATGGAGGTGATGTTGATGATGAGGATGAGGATGGTGATGATGATCGATGATCAATGATCATGGTGATGATGAGGATGAAGATGGTGATGATGATCGATGACCAATGATCACGGTGATGATGAGGATGAGGATGGTGATGATGATGATGATGATGAAGGTGATGATGATGATGAGGATGATGACGATGATGATGATGATGATGATGATGTTGATGTTGATGATGATGATGACAATGGTGATGATGATGTTCATGATGTTGATGGTGATGATGATGATCATGTTGATGATGATGATCATGATGATCATGATCATGAGGAGGAGGATGATGATGATAAAGATGATGATGACGACGATGATGGTGATGATGATGTTGATCATGATGACGACGATGGTGACGATGATGTTCATGATGATGATGAGGAGGAGGAGGAAGGTGATGCTGATGATGAGGATGAGGATGGTGATAATGATCGATGATCAATGGTCATGGTGATGATGAGGAGGAGGAAGGTGATGCTGATGAGGAGGATGAGGATGGTGATAATGATCGATGATCAATGATCATGGTGATGATGAGGATGAGGATGGTGATGATGATCGATGACCAATGATCATGGTGATGATGAGGATGAGGATGGTGATGATGATCATGATGATGATGTGGATGATGATGATGATGATGATGATAATGATGTTGATGTTGATGATGATGATTACAATGGTGATGTTGATGTTCATGATGTTGATGGTGATGATGATGAGGAGGAGGAGCAGGAGGAGGGATGATGATGATGAAGATGATGATGATGATGATGATGGTGATGATGATGTTGATCATGATGATGACGATGGTGACAATGATGTCCATGATGATGATGATGATGATGAAGGTGATGATGATGATGAGGATGAGGATGGTGATGATGATCGATGATCAATGGTCATGGTGATGATGAGGATGAGGATGGTGATGATGATCGATGACCAATGATCATGGTGATGATGAGGATGAGGATGGTGATGATGATGATGATGAAGGTGATGATGATGATGAGGATGATGATGGTGATGATGATGATGATGATGTTGATGTTGATGATGATGACAATGATGGTGATGATGATGTTCATGATGTTGATGGTGATGATGATGATCATGTTGATGATGATGATGAGGAGGAGGATGATGATGATGATGAAGATGATGATGATGATGATGATGATGGTGATGATGATGTTGATCATGATGACGATGATGGTGACAATGATGTTCATGATGATAATGATGATGATGATGATGACGAGGAAGGTGATGCTGATGATGAGGATGAGGATGGTGATGATGATCGATGATCAATGATCATGGTGATGATGAGGATGAGGATGGTGATGATGATCGATGATCAATGATCATGGTGATGATGAGGATGAGGATGGTGATGATGATCGATGATCAATGATCATGGTGATGGTGATGATGATCGATAACCAATGATCATGGTGATGGTGATGATGATTGATGACCAATGATCATGGTGATGATGAGGATGAACGATGACCAATGATCATGGTGATGATGAGGATGAGCATGGTGATGATGATGATGATGATGAAGGTGATGATGATGATGACAATGGTGTTGATGATAATTATTTTAACTACAACGCACACACATTTAGCTTTTATAAATCATGCACATGTTTTGCTTTACTAAATTGCGCACGTGTTTGGATTTACTAAAGCGCGCTTGCGTATTGGTTAAATTCAAAAAAAAAATCCCACCAAATGACAAGGCCAAGCCTCCACCCATGCTTTCATGGAATTCCTATGCCTATGTGTCTGCTTTGTACTTTGCTTCGGATTCAACATGCCTATGCCTTGGAGTATGATAAACGATGGCTAATTCAGCATTATATCCAAATTTCCAATATGCTCGTGTTTAGTGGTTCATCTGATTATGTTGTACACCTCCATTTTTTATGAGATTTTAGAAACAGATATGGTTTTTTTTGCAGATTCTAAATATGTAAATTTTAACAAGAATACATAATTTTTCCTATTTTTTTTCTTATTTATCTTCTGTCATCACTCCTCAACTCAAGAAACACACTGTTAGTGTTTTGTCCATATCTCTTTCGTTTCTCAACCATTTAAAAAAAAATTGTATGGTGCACTAAAGAACACCAACCTCTACATGCTATAAAAAACCCACTTCCAAATAATTGCATTAAGACATTCAAATACTGCACCCACAATTGATGTACCATTTTCGAGGTTGATCTCTTAGATAATTAAAAACAAATTTTAAAATATTATTTTTATTATTGGAAAAATAGTTATGCACTAGTCCTATATGTTCTCTATATGTATACCGGTTTTTGTAAGTTTATTCCATCATTTAGACACTTAGACATTGCACCCACAAAAACATATACCTTATAATTTGTCTCAAAAATAAAAAGTACCCGTTAAAAAATATCTAACTTTTTATAGCTAACAACATTAGAAAAAAATTATATATTTGGAAAGGTCATTCAATTTCCTATATTTCTTGTTTTTAACTAATCGCAAGATTCATTGTGTAAGTGTCTTAAAATATCCATGCAAGTTGATGGATGTCTATTTTTTCAGTTTTGTATTGCATCTAACGCGCCAAAAGAGACCCTCAACTTCTTGCACACACCCGTTAGAATAATCAAAAACCCATTCACAAACTTAGGATACAATTATTAATATTTATGGTTAATTTCCTAGGTTCTAGACTAGCTAATTGGAATCCACTTCCACCATTTGGTCAAAACTTGCCATGAATACATCGAGGAGCGCCCTTCACAGATTCTGGGTACGATTATGTCAACTATACATACTGTCAAGTTTAGTAAGTGCACTTTCCTACCTTATCCAAACTTAGGATGTTTTTTCAGTAGTTTTAAGGAAAAAATGTGAAAGCTAGTCACATGGAAACTGTCTGGTTTTTTCCCAACTCATCCTCCATCTTTTTCTCTATTGAGGGGTCAACTTGTCTCCTTAGGTATTCGAATATAAGATGTAATTATATATTTGGACAACCTATTATTTTATAAGGTTGGCTGATGTACACTTATTCAATGCAAGTTAGTGTTCTGCACTACTTTGAGTCTCCAATTTTGGGTGGATCTTTGCGTGTCTTCTAGCAATTTTTGTGAGTTAAATTGTACTAAGAGTGGGCTTAATTTGGACATGGTATCATAACTCCCTTAGATCGATTACTCTCCTCTCTTGTTGTTATTGCAGGATCGATCATCACTCTCCTAGGGAGGGCATTTAGTCTACTTAGGCCCATTTGCTGAAGATATGGATCAATATCAACATATCATCTCGATTCCATTCGATTACTTCGAATGGAAGGAAATGATGGATATTTTGATGAGGAGCAAGGAACTCTTCAGGGTGACCATGGAAACTAAGTCTGAGACTAATGAAATGACAAAGAAGATCAAGTGGCACAACAGGAGGGATGAGGCTTATGGTCTCTTGTGTCTTAGTATTTCTAGAGACCTTCTTTTCCATCTTGATGGACTGGCATCACCAAACAAAGTATGGGAGAAAATTCAAACTTTGTCTAGAAAAATAGATGAAATGAGGGGACATCGAATGGAGAATGAGCTTATCTCATCGAGTCCAAGCAAATTCGAGTCCTTACAAGTCTATTTGTCTAAGTTCAAATCTCTTTTTCTTTAGCTAAAGTAGTGTGGAATTGAAAAGAAAGAGGAACAAATAGTCTGGGTCATACTTTTGAAGCTTGGTATTGACTATTCAGTGTTTGTTTCAACCTTCCATGCTACAAAGTTGACAGTTCAAAACTCAAAGATTCCTTCACTTGGAGTGTTTATGGAATCTTTAACCCAAGAGAAAGAAAAGTTGGTCATGATGGGAACCATTAAACCTTCCAAAGATAAGGCTTTGGTTGTTGGAGATTAAAAGACAGATTCCAAAGGAAACAAGAAGGCTAACCCAAAGGAGCCTCCCAATCAAAAGAAAGACAACTCCAAGTCTCATGAGGAGTCTTTAAGCTCTAAGAAGAATCCCCAAAAGAAAAAAGGAAAAAGTGAGATGAGAAAGTGTGCATACTGTAATAGGGGATTCCATCCAGAGAGCTCCTACATGAAGAAACAAATTGATATGTTGACGCAACTCCTTGAAAATCACAACATCTCTCTTCCTGAAGGCTCAAAGAAGAAGGAAGGAGGATCCAATTTTGAAGACAAGGAGAGAGTTCATGGCCAGTTGCAAGCATTGTAAGATCCTATTCTCTTATCATTGATTCTAGAACTTCAAGACATATGGTTTCAAAAATGGATGCCTTCTCCTCTCTTGATGCTTCGAATGGTCCTAAAATTGTATTACGAGATGACTCTAAAATTGAAAGTAAAGGGAAGGGTAGAATAGATATTGACCATGGTTCCTTCAATAATGTTTTGTATATCCCAGGTCTTGTTTCCAGCCTCTTGTTAGTCCATCAAATGACTCACACTGGATCTGCTAAAAAGGATATCTTCACTCCCAATGATGTTGAAATCACTGTAATTTCAAATGGTATAGTCATAAAAAAAGGTTTTGTTGATCATAGATTCAATGTGTACAAGTTCTCACACATAATTCCCTTCTAAAACTTCTCTGCGCTCCTCTGTCATGCTAATGAAGCTAGAAATTTATAGCATGAAAGATTCAACCATCTAAACTATAATTATCTATCTAATTTGTGTGACAAAGACATGGTCATAGGGTTTCCAAAAATAAACTTTTCTAAAGGAGTTTCTCATAGAAGCATTCTAGGAAAAAACCCACTCCACAAGTATGAGAGAGTCAATCATGAGCAAACCTATGCACCCCTTGAGCTTGTTCATAGTGATATAGTTGGTCCTTTCCCTCATATGTCACTAAGTCAAGACAATTATTCCCTAAACTTTATTAATGAATTTTCCTGATACTGTTGGGTCTTCTTCCTCTAGTACAAGTTAGAAGTTTTTGGCCTCTTCAAGGGTTTTAAAGCCTTGGTAGATAACCAATCTAGAAGAAATATCCATTAGAAGAATTTTGAGTTCTAAAATGGGCATCATAAGAGATATAATAAAATATTATGAGTTTGTCATTTTGTGGGGAAGGTATATTTATAACTCACATTTTGCACTACAATCTATGTAACCATGATTAGGTTATATTGAAAAGATGTCTAAAAATAATAAGAAGAAAATTGTCTTTGATATGACTAAAAATAGGAATGCTTTTAATACATAAATGTAGGAAAGTAAAATACTAATAAATAAAATAAAGTACATATATATAATCTCACTCATATTTATAAATTATATCTTAAATCTATAATTATATATTTATTGAATAAATTTTAAATTTATATCTATAATATAATTATAAGTTAAAATTTAAATTACAAACATTAAATAAAGCACGATAAATATGAAAAAATAATATTTATAATTTATAATTTAAATTCTATTTATTTATCATAAATATATTATTTAAAATTTCAAACTTTTACAACAATATAATAAATTTAATATTATATAATATAAAAATATATATATATTAGAAAAAGGTTTTAAATGCTTTTATAACAAATTTAATATATTTTATTTTTATATAACAAAACCTTTAATATAATATTATAATATTTTTTTTTTTTGTAAATAAAGACATTATATTACAGCAACGGAAAAGATACAAGGCGAAACCATATACAGAATTGACAGACCTCGGGCCCCAAGACAGACCCTGCAGGGCTGGTCATACACTGAGCACTATAGTCATCGATACTGATTATACAACCTAAGACATCTTCAAATCCAAAAAAACTCGCTGCAGGGCTGGCCATGCACTGAACATATGAATACCGATACCACTATGACAAACTAAGATTTCTGAACCGAGAAGGCACGCAGGCCCGACTTGCTGAAAATGGCGTTGAAGCATCTAAAGCCTATTATTTCCATAAGACCAAAATTAAGACTTAAGCCAAGGCTGACAGACATAGCCCCTAGGCAACAAGAGAGGACCAAACATACCCAAATGCGGAGAGCATTGAGCCAACTGCAGAGGGGCCTGACCCATCGAGACCATCATTCATACTTCTGGAAAGCCGAAGGCAGGCAGGACCTCAAGGCTTGGGCAGGAGAAGGAGGCACACCAGGATTGACCAGAGGCCCCCCGGAAGAGGATGTGACCTGCCTTTTCTTTTTACCACATAGGTCGCAGCATTCTCTTGGCTGAGCCATTTCCTCAGGAGCCTTACCCACCGCGTAGAAGGAAATCCCCAGGAGAGAGGCCAGAATATCAACCTTCTGATGGATAAGGTGGTATTCTCCATTGTGATGCTTCCACACCCTAACAGGTTCCTTTTCCTCAGCTGAATTCGCTTCCCACTCCATGAAAGAGTGACCCACAAGATTCATATTTACCCAGTATTGCATCAGCAGGCGGTCATAAGCCGCCGCCCGACCCGCAGTGGATCCAGGGTCCACAACCCATTCCGCCACATCCCACCGGAGGTCTTCTTTGGGCATGTTTTTCACTGAATTCTAGAGGTCCTCATCTATGTCTTCCACCTCGTGGTGAATTTTTAGGGGAATGTTATTCTTAAAAAATTTCACCTCCTCTTGGGCATGAAGTTGGGCTCTTGTCGCCCTGCGGGTTGGCTTAGTGACACTTGGAACAGACGAAGAATCCTCATGGGCCTTACCCTTTACCAGCTGCCCATGTGATGCCATTCTCAGCAGGAGTGGTTCAAACTTGTGAGCACCGAGGCCACCACGCTTTCAGAGCCGCTTCTCGAGTAGAACAGAGTGCCACTTAGGAAGCCAGAAGAAACAGAGGGTAGTGGGCACAGAAGGGCATCGATAGCTAAACTTCTAGACAAGAGAACAAAAATAAAGAGGTGGAGGCATCATAGCATCATCAAGATTGTACCAGAGCATCATCATTAGACTGATGCAGATCCCTTCTTTCGTACCTATCCCCATGGAGGACAATCTAGCTGATAGGATTGCACTGTCAAGTCCATCGTCCCTCCTTCCCCTGATCATTTTATCACTTGCATTTGGGGGGGTAAAATAAATGATCAAGGACAGCCACCTCTGTCCTTGGGTACTGACCTCATTAATACTGACCTCCATCGAGGTGATGGTTTGTCATGGCATGCACGCGCCGACTGGCATCTGTACCCTCCTCTTCGCTTAGCTGAGTTAACTGCGTACCTCCCTGTTGATCCCGAGCCGCGAGCTGGTGATAGGTATGAGCCCAGTTGGAGCCTTCAAAACTCTCCAGTGGTCCCCATCGGGTAACCAACTCCCCCTCGATCCCTGCATTCGCTAGATGGTCTACCACCTTGTTGGCATCACGTCGGACGTGGGTGAACGAAACCGCGGGATGGCCGTGGATCAAGTTCCGTAGTTCTTCCAAATGGCTGGCCATTCTCCAGCTAGTCAACACTTGTCCACTGACTCAGCCATAAGTTAACCAACGGGCCATCTGGATCAGAATCCGGGAATCGCCTTCAATGATCGCCGGGAAACTGTTGCTGCGCACCAAGCATTGCAGGCCTTGGATCAACCCCTCGAGCTCAGCTGAATTATTAGAATCATGGCCGATTGCCCCCAGAAAAATGAAATTAATCCTGCCAATAGAGTCATGGCATAGACCTCCAAAACCCGCTGGTCCTGGGTTTCCCCTAGAAGCCCCGTCAAAATTAAGCTTGAAAACCATGGGGGGAGGAGGAGACCAGGATTACGGGCTGGATGGCTAGAGGATCTTCTGATGAAAACGGAGTTCATCCAATTGAAATTTGTTCAGACCCCAGAATTCCCCAACTGGGAGCTCTTTTGCTGGTATGGATTTGTCCTTGTCATGCCATTGCATACTTTTGACAGAGGAGAGGAGGTTCACCTACACAGTTTTCCACACCTTGTCAGGGCTATTTCTTTTGTCCCAAAAAATACGTCCGTTCCTCTCTTTCCAAATGCACCACATGATCATACCAGGTAAGGCATTCCAAATTGCCCTGATAATTTTATTTTTGAACATGATTGGGTTCCATTCGACCAACGTTCTTTTCGGTTGGGCTCTTTTCCTGTCGATTCTTCTGAAACCCTTAGCTCCCTTATCCCAGATGGCCGCAACGAAAGGGTAGCTATCCAGCAGATGATTAGTGGTTTCCTCCACCTACGAACAAAGACAGCATCGGGATGGGCCATGAATTCCCCTTTTCCTCAGATTTTCGCCCGTGAGAATACGACCTTTGACAGTGAGCCAGGCAAAAGTGGCAACCTTGGGCCAGAAGTTGAGCATCCATATCTTCGTCCACATGTCTCTTTCCTTGCCGTCATTCTCAATGCGAATGTTGTACGCTTCCTTTATGTTAAATGTTCCTTTTTCCAGGTACCCCCATCTTAACACATCATTTCCTTCCATGGGTTTGATACTTCTCCTGAGCATCTCCTCTTGGAATGCCTTCCAGTCCTCCTCTTCAACACAATCGGGTTTAACCGTGAAAGACCAACACCTTCGCTCACCAGGGCGTTGTTCTTGCCAGAAGTGCTGAACTAGGAAGCAACCCTCCGACCTCGACCAATCCTGAATACTGGCCCAATGAGGGTTATCGCTTAGCCAAGGGAACCGGTTCCAAGAGTCCTCCCAAAAATGAGCACTCCTACCATCCCTAATCTCCCAAAAGATATGACATTGAATTATTTTCCTTCCAGCCTTCGCCTTATTCCATATAGGCGATCCCTATTGCTCTTCATTAAAGTGGAACAACTGAGGTTGGGGCCTATCGTGGCCATATTTAGAGGACCAAAGCCTAGCCCAAGGCTCAGCAGAATGAGAAACCCAGCGCCACCAAAATTTTGCCCCTTGGACTTCTGCCATAATTTCTGGATCTCGCATTCTTAGAACCCCTTCCAGTTTAGGCTTACAGATGCTATCCAAGCTAACCAGAGGAAATTTGGCTTTTTCCTCTCTACCTCCCCACAGGAAGATGCATTGGATGCACCGAATCTTGCGCAGGATAGATTTCGGAGCCGACAGGACCGAGAACAGATAGGTAGGCATTGCTTGGAGGACTGATTTAATCAAGACCAATCTACTAGGCAGGTTCAGGGGACAAAGAGTCCAATGGGTGAGTTTTTGTTTCATCCTGTCCAGGAGTTCAAGCCAGGAAACCCTCTTCAGAATGCATGGGCTCAAAGGAACCCCTAGGTATTTAGAGGGAAAGGAACCTTTCGAAAAACCCAGGATATGAAGAATGTTCCTCTGAGTGGGAAGAGTAGAGTTGAGAAAAAAGACCTGGGATTTAGCCTGGTTGACGTCAAGACCTGAAGCTTGGGAAAATAAGTTTAGGCAAGCTTTGAAGCTTCGAGCTTCTTAGACTGAAGGGTTCCCCATGAGCACAGTGTCGTCTACGAATTGATGATGGGTTTGAGCCTCCATATAATCCATCACTCGGATGCCTCGGAGTTCACCACGTTCTACCTTGGACTGGAGGAGGCGACTCAGACCTTCAGCCATGAGAATAAAGAGAAAAGGGGAGAGAGGGTCCCCCTGCCTGATACCTCTAGATGAATGAAACGTGCCAGTCAGAGATTCGTTCAAGAGAATGCTAAAGAAGGGGGTAGAGATTAGCCCCATTACCCATTCCACCCAGCCCTGGCAGAACCCATGGGCCTCCAACATTCTGTGAATGAAACCCCAATTGAGTTTATCGTAGGATTTTGAAATATCTAGTTTGATCAGCATACCAGGAATTCTCGAGTTCTTCAGGGAGTGCAGAACTTCCTGCACCAAGATGACCCCGTCCAGGATCTGGTGACCTTCTACAAAGCCAGACTGCTCCGAGATGATCAAAGAAGGAAGGAGCGGCTTCAGACGATTAGCAATGACTTTAGAGATAATTTTGTAAATTACATTGCATAACGCTATCGGTCGAAATTTATCCGGTCGATCTGCCCTTGTCTCTTTGGGAATGAGCGAAAGGAAAGTGGCATTGAAAGCTCTTAGCACCCCCTTCTTGTTCCTAGATTCTTCCACGATTTCCACCACCTCTTCCTTAACCATGTCCCAAAAATAGTGAAAGAAGTTGGAGGTGAATCCATCCGGACCAGGCGCTTTTCCCAGGGCCATTTGATTGACTGCCTCTTCCACTTCTTGCATAGACACTGGTTTGACCAACATCTCATTATCTTCTCTAGAGACCGAGGTAGGGATAAGCCTTGTGATTTGAGCTATTTCACGATCCCTGTCATGGTGGTCTTCATTCAGGATCTCAGCAAAGAAGTGGTTGAGTTCCTCCTCAATTTCACGGCGCGTTTCAATTCGACCTCCCTCCATCTTTTTAAGTTTTACAATCCTCGAGGAGTGTCAATCTTGAATGACCGAGTTATGGAAGAACTTGGTGTTTCTCTCGCCATCCTGCAGCCATTTGACTTTGGATTTTTGTTTCCAATATATGCCCTCCTGTTTGTCTCGAGCCTCTAACTGACCCCATAAATCCTTTTCTTATTTCTACATGTCCGCGTCCCATTCTTCAAACATTCCTTTCTGACTAAGTTGCTCCAAGTCAGCGATCAGTCTTTTCTTGTCCTCAAAAATGTTGCCGAACTCCTCCTTATTCCAGGTACGGATTCTAGATTTGAGAGATTTAAGCTTCTATTGGAAGCGGTACATAGCTGTTCCTGCTGGGGGGGCCAGCTCCTGCCACCATTGCTGCACAAGATTTTTGAAGTCCTTGTGCTCCATCCAAAATTGTTCAAACCTGAAAGGTTTCCCCAGAGTGGTGCTAGTCCAGTCCCATCAAAGGCAGATGGGCTAGTGATCTGAACCAGCCACTGGGAGAACCTCAGCCAAAATTTCCCCCGTGTCCCTGAGAAGGGGCTCAGAGACCAGAAACCTATCCAGGCAAGAAGCCACCAGATGAACACCCCCCCTCTTGTTGTTCCATGTGAACCAGCCATTACTGGTTTCCATGTCCACAAACGAGCTACCTGCCTGGAAGGCCCCAAAATCCTCTTGATATTTGTCCAAGGACCTTCGCCCTCCCTTTTTTTCCCCAAGGTTAGAAATAAGATTGAAGTCTCCTCCTATTATCCATCGCCCTCCATCCACTTGGCTGTTGGACCACTCCAAGAAGTCGAGGAAGGCCTGCTTCTCAGCAAAGCTACTTGGACCATAGGTGTTCACCAAGGTGCCTTTTGTTCCAGTAATAAGGTGTTGGAAATCAGCAGTAAGGGAGAACTTGTTGGATCTCCAGTTGGTGAGATCAATTACCTGAGGGGTCCATAGTATTGCTATGCCCCCTGATTGACTTGATGCATCCAGGGCCATCACCCGGCATCCTTTCCAGATTTTACTGCTAATCTTATCCATGTTTTCAGAACTACATTCTGTTTCCTGAAGAAAGAGGATATCAGGGTTTTCCTGCTTGATCTTTCGATCGAGAGCTTTCCACTTCCTGGGATTGCCACAACCCCTTATATTCCATGAGATGAATTTAATTGGGAAGCTTTGGAGGCTTCAGAAAAGGCCTCCCTAATCATTGGATATTGGCCTGATTCAATTAGTTTGATTCCCACCTCCGCAATGCACTGTTTGTTCGATTTCCTTCCTCTGTGTTCTTCCTCCTCCGGGGGTTTTCGCTTGTGCCCAGTAAGGGGGTCTGAGTCAATTCCTAGGTTTGGATGGGCCCCTGCCTTGATGATAGCCTCCTGTAGGAGTTCAATTTTCCTTTTGGACACATAGCCCTTCCCTTTCTTTCCACACTCTTCTTCAATGGCATCCAAATCTAATTCACCTAATTCCATTTCTTCATCTGCATCTTCCTCAACTATCTCCATCTGCTGGGTTTTATCCTCCTTCGTCATTATGGGGGTTTTGGAAGGCATGGTGACACTTTCTTTTTCCTTAAGTGTTCTGTCCTCCTCCACCCCACCTAGGGTCTCAAAAGCATTCCTGGACCGTAGCTCCATCGGAGGTGTGTCTTTCTTGGACTTTGACTGCCCAGGAGCTCTGCTCCTCTTGCGGTTCTTTACCTGAGTGAACCCATCCTGCGTTGCTCTTGATTTTTCCTGCCTAGGGTCCGATAGAGCTGGCCTGGACTCCATCGGCGGGAAGTTCCTCCCAAGGTTCCCATACACATGACAATGCCAACATCTAAAAGGAATCTGCTCATAGTCAATGGGTTGGAGCCATTCTTCATCTTCCCAGCTTAAGTTTATGGCTTCTGGCAGTTCCTTGGAGAGATCAAGGTAAATACAAATCCTGGTGAAGGATGTATACCTCTGGGCCTTCGTTTGTTCTAACACTTTAATGAACTCCCCTAGGGCATTCCCAATGTCCCGTAGAGTGTCCAGATCCCAGTATTCCCCAGGAAGAGAAAACAGACCGATCCAGACTGGGGCCACCGTCAGGTCCTCTATCTCTGGGTTGAAACGTTCCTTCCATGGGCGGAGATACAGACCTGCAGAGAAGAAGAAATAGGGTCCTCCATCCAGTATTCGGTCCCTATCCTCCTGGTTGAAAAAATGATCGTGAAGAATCCCTTGGAGCCCAGTTGCAGATCATAGTGACCCTTGGGGTTCCATACACTGCTAATCCATTTGATCAGGTCCTTCTCCTTGGGCCATATCCCTACAAACTTGCCTATCAGGGCTTTCTCTTTCCATAGCTCAATCGTGCCCCTCACCTTTTCAGAGCGAATCTGAACTAAGGGGATGGTGGGTGCTTTTGGCAAGCAGCCTCCCATTCCAGGCTTGCGGCCATCTGACTGGTGAACCTGCTGATCCTTTGCCCCTGCAGCTCCTCCTTCTGGCTCGTCGGGCCCAGAGGAGCCTGTCTCCATCCACCCGGTTCTCGTGAAGGCCAGCCGCACAGGGAGGCTACCTTCTTCAGCGGCCAAGGGCCTCACAGGGAAAGGCATGTAGGAAGCCCACGCAGCAGAAACCCTACCTAGTCCCCGTATGTCCAGCCATAAAATCTCAACTTAATCCTCAATGGTTTATTTTCGCCTCCGATAATGCGTAGCTTTCAATATAATATTATAATATAATATAAATAAATTATAATAATAAAAATTTAACTTAATAGAAGATACTTAAAAAAAAAAGTTTAATGGCGTGAGGTCTTTTTAACATATATATTAAGGAAACATAAATATTAATTGACATTTCATGGAAAACGTGTGAACAAGTTTGTTATATATTATAATAGTATATTTAATCTAATACTTATCACACATTCAAATTATTATGGAGAACTTATGAATTCGAGATGGTAGTAAGTATTTATTTGAATTTTGAATTTGAATTTTTTACTTTATGTTTTAATATTATATTTTATATTAAAATATTTATTATATAAAAAATATTATAATTTATAGGTACTTAAAAGTACTAAGTATATTAATATTATATTCAAAAGTATTTTATAATTATTTTGTTATTATGAATATGGTTAAATATGGGTTTGCATCCACCATTTAGAATTTGACAAGTATTTTTAACTCAATCATTGTCACCTCAACTATAATACATGATGTCATTCTCTAAAATGTGATTGGTTGTTTTAAAGTTGATTTTGATAGTACATTTGTTGTTTTGAGGCCCATTTTAGAACTCAAAATTCCCTTAATTTGAAGGACCTTAGATCTGATAATGGCGGTGAATATGTGAAGTTTGAATTCATACAACTTTATGGAGATGCAGGTATCCATATGCAACATTTGATTCGTTGCACACTCAACATAATGGTGTTGTTAAGAGGAAGAATAGATCTCTCAAAGAGATGGCCACTTACACGATACAGTCTAAAACTTGGCCACCAAAGTTTTGGAATGAAGAAATCAACTCTACAACCTATATGCAGAATAAGGTGCCTCACAAATCCTTGGATGGAATCATTCCTTTCGAAGCTTGGAGTGGACACAAGCTTGATGTGTCACACTTTAGGATTTTTGGCTCTAAAGCTTGGGCTAGAATTCCCCCTAAAAAGAGAAAGGATTTTCATCCCCAAAGCCAAGAATGCCTATTTGTTGGGTATTCTAAATATTCCAAAGGGTACAAGCTAATAAACATGAGAAATTACAAAGCTTTCACCGAAAGGAGCCTTTTAGTTTGAAGAAGAGTCTATGTGAGAAGTCGAAATTGGAGAATCCTCTTCACCTCCACCTTCGATTGTAATTGAAAACTCTAATAAGATTTCTGATTCTGATATGTTTGATAATGAAGATTTAATTGCATATCCAAACACTTCTACAAGACCAAAGTGGGAAACAAAGACCATTGAAGTAGTTGGGGAACTAGCTGCGAATTCTAATGATTCTAAGAGAACTAGATCTCAGTTCGAGAGTGCCCTCTCTGTCAAAGATCCAAGCTTTAATGAGAAGTGTTATCTGATGATTGACTCTAATCCACAAATATATGAAGAAGCTTTAGAAGAGCCAAGATGGAAAATATCCATGAAAGAAGAATTCCATTCACTCCAGAAGAATGATACATGGGAACTAGTCAATCTTTCATGTAGTAGAAAGCTAGTGAAGTGCAAATGGCTCTTGAAAACAAAGTTTGTTGTTGATGGATATCCTATGAAGTAAAAAGCAAGGTTAGTATCCAATATCTTCTCCTAATTCTAAGGAATTGACTACAATGAGACCTTTTCACCAGTGGAAAAGATGGACTCTATAAGACTAGTTTTGGCCATTGTAGCATCCAAGCAATGGGAGGTACATCACATAGATGTAAATATTTCCTTCATGTATGGTGATCTCAAATAAGAGATATATATGCAATAGTAAGAAGGTTTTTTTACCAATCCATCTCTTGTGTCCAAGTTGAAGAAATCTTTATAGGGGACAAAACAAGCTCCCAAATCTTAGTATGCTAAGATAGATGACTTTCTATTATCTCAAGACTTTAGTAGATGCAAGTCTGATCCAAATGTCTATTTGAAGTTGATGCATGGTTCAATATTAATTATTGTCTTGTATGTGGATGACCTTTTGATGACGGGAAGTTCCATGAAACAAATTTCTTCCTTGAAGGATTCTTTGAACCATGCTTTATCCACAATTAATTTGGTGTTATTGAGTCAATTCCCAGGGCTTGAGATTTCCCAATCAGCCTCTGGAATCAAAGTACATCAGTCCAAATATGACATCGTTCAGACTTGCTAAAGAAGTTCAACGTGAAAGATTGAAATCCAAGCAAGACTCCTTTCCTCTTAGGATTTAAGCTTGAAGAAGAAAATTCAAGTCCATTGGTGTACAACACTCTGCACATGAAGCTAGTTGGTTTTCTTCTCTATCTTACTCACACTAGAACTAATATTTATTATGCAGTGAGTGTGGAATCTAGACATATAGAGAAGCCACATAAGATCCATTGGAGGGAAATAACATAATTTTTTACTTTGTGCAAGGAACCAAGACACATGGGATTCACTATGTTGCTAAATTTAACCTAGATTTGGTTGGTTTTACTGATTCTGATTGGGATAGTGATCGCACTGATAGAAAATAAAATTATGCATATGTGTTTATGCTTGTAGATGGACCAATTTGTTGGTCAAGTAAAAATCAAAGTGTCATTGCACTTTCTTCTACATAGGTAGAATACAAAGGAGTTGTGAATGCGGCTACTCAATGTTTGTGGTTGCAAGGAATACTTGGAGAGTTTGGTATTGAATCTAGCACATCCATAGTCATTTTTTGTGACAAGTGGAGTGCTATTCAAATCTCAACAGATCATATTCAGATGCAATGAACCAAACACATAGAGATCCATATGAACTACATTAGAGGACTTGTGCATGATGAGATCATTACTCTCCACTATTGGACATCATCTGAGCAAGTTGTAGGCATCTTTACCAAAGAATTATCTAATAATACTTTTAGCTATATCAAATAATTATTTGGGATAGCTGATAATATGGTAAAGACACATTGAAGACAATATTTCACAAATTTTTTTTGTGTCCATGTTCGAGGGGAATTTTTTTTCCATGTGGTTTTCCTTCTTTCCTTGTTTGTGTGGAAAAGCAGTATTTTAAGGGTGACTAAGCATTGTTGCTAGGCCCTATATATATGATATATTTCTAGTGTTCCACATAAGAAATTCTTAAAGGGGGTGCTAGAATAATCAGAAACCCATTCCCATACATAGGATATAATTATTAATCTTTATGGTTAATTTCCTAGGTTCTAGACTAGCTAGTTGGCATCCAATTGCACCATTTAGTCAAAACTTCCCATGAATACATCCAAGAGTTCCCTTCATAGATTCTAGATAATATTATACCAACTATACAAACTGCCCAATTTTAGTAAGTGCGCCTTCCTGCGTTATTCAGACGGACTATTGTTTTAGCAGCTTTAAGGTAAAAAGTTGAAAGCTAGTCACATGGAAACTACCTTGTTTTTGCCCAAATCATCCTCCATACTTTTCTCTCTTGAAAGAATGAGATTATTGAATTTCAATAACTCATTGAATTACATGCCTTATTTATCTAATTTGTGACCTTCCTGGACTGATTTGGAAAGTGATTTATGCACCTAGGTGGGTTTTTTACTTTTAGTAAGTGTGGCAATTGTGAGGATTCAACTTTCCTCCTTAAGTATTTGAATCTATGATGTAATTATATATTTAAAGCCTATTCTTTTATAAGGTTGGATGATGTACACTTATGCAATGCACGTTAGTGTTATGCACCAATTTTAGTCTCCAATTTTGAGTGGATATTTTCATGTGTTCTAGCAATTTTTTGTGAGTTCAAATGTACTAGGACTCGGCTTAATTTCCACAGTATGAACTTTTTATGTAATGGTTGAAGGGAATCTCTTTTTGATATCCTTTAAATTATTCTTTTCAACATAATTTTTCTGCTATGTTTTAACTAAAACGTGTGCAAGACTATGCTTTCAATGCTTGTCCTTGGATAAGGATTGTTGTAAGAGACACTTTATTAATAATTTAATGACTAATAACTACAATTGGGTGGTCATGAATAGATATAACTAGAAATCCTTATTAATAATTAATAATATGTCTCATATACATTCGTCGATGTATATCAACCATGGCCACATATTTAAAAGTGGTTGATATACGTTGATTGACGATGTATATATGCCATACTATTAATTACCAAAATGGCTTGCTAGTTTACGATAGATGCACAAGGAATGGTTCATGGGTTTTATTTTTAATATTGTTGTTGTTATTATTATTAAATAAATAAATAAATCATATAAATATTGAAATGATGAATGGATGGATAATAAAAATAAATATTAATATATTATTGGTTATGTAAACAATAACTTTTTAATTTTATTAATTAGTATAATTATATAATTAATAATAGAGTAGTTTTATTTATATAAATATTAATATTAATATTAACGATTTGTCATATAAATAATAATAATAAATTTATAAAATTAATTATGTTTAATTGTGGTTCATTGGTTGTCCAAGGTTGACTCTGATTATTCATGGTTGATTTTCATTGACTATGATTGACTTTAGTTAACCATGGTTGAATTCCATTGATTTTGATTAATTATAGTTGACCAAAGTCGACCATAGTTGACCTTTTATTGCCATAACTGACAATATTTTACTTTAGTTGACCATAGTTGAATTTGGATTTCCATAATTGACTTTCATTTATTTTAGATGACCATAATTGAATTTAGTTGAAATTAATTGACCATAGTTAACAGCGATTTAACATGGTTGACTTTGGTTGGTCATGATTGAAAATGGCTTACCATGGTAGATAATGGTTAACTATGATTGTTCATGGTTTACATTAGTTGACCATGGTTGACTTTAATTTACCATGATTGACTTTACTTATTCATGGTTGATTATTGTTGACTATGATTGTTCATGGTTGACTTTAGTTGGCTTTTACAAATGATGTTTACAATATTATTAATGGTTGACTATAATTGGCTTTTGGAAATGATGTTTACTATAATTGTTAATGATTGACTATGGTTGAGGGTGGTTATTCATGATTGAATGTGGTTGACCCTATCATTGACTATAATAAACTTAATGGTTAACTATTATTGACTATGCGTAACCAACTATGGTTGAATATGGTTTATCCTAATGGAACATGGAATCTTATCATTGATTATAACTGACAATGGTTGGCTCAAGATGGTCAACCATGGTTGTCCATGGTTGACTATAGTTGTTCATGGTTGGCCATGGTTATTCATAGTTGACCATGGTTGACTATGGTTAAACATTCTTATTCATTATCGATGATGGTTTTCCATTGTTGACTATGATGGTTCATGATTTATTATGATTGACTATGGTTTGTGATGGTTGATCATGGTTGAATATGATTGTTCATGGTATATTATGGATGAATATGATTAACCCAATGAATATTGTTAACTACAGTTAACCACTTATAGTTGACTATGGTTAACCCTAATTGGTTAGCGATGGGTGTTCATGGTTGACTACGATTCACCCTAGTTAGTTAAGAATGGGTGTTCATGGTTGACTATGGTTGACCATTGTTGACTATGGTTGACCATGGTTGAATTTGGTTGTTTATGATTGAACATGGTTGTACATGGTGGAGTATGGTTGACCATGGATGTTGATGACTGAATGTGATTAATTATGGTTATTTATGGACGAGCATGGACTTTCATGGTTAACTATGGTTAACCATGGTTGAACCTAGTTTGTTGACCATGGTTGACCATGGTTCACTATAATTGAACCTAGTTGGTTGACCATGGATCTTCATGGTTGACCATTTTTCACCATAACTGGCAATGCTCGACTAATTTTGGCCATGGTGATTATGATTGACCATGGTTGATTATGGATAGCCTTAGTTGGTTAATCACAGTTATTCATGGTTGACTATGGTTGTTGATGGTTGCTCATGGTTCTTCATTATTGACCATGGTTAGCTATGGTTAACCATGGTTATTCATGATTGACTATGATGAATGATGGATGGCCATGTTTCATCATGGTTGACCCTATGGATGACTATGGATGACCCTTTAGTTGAATATTATTCAATTATTGTTATACAACTATGGTTTCCCTTAATTGAATATGGTTGACCATAGTTTATTAGCTATGGTTGTTCATGGAACACTATTTTTTTTAACAGAAACCTTGAAGATATTATATTATATTAAAAAAGTTGTAGCTACAAAGATAGGAGGTTTGAGACTTGCATAAAATATTGTAAAAACCTAAAATTACAGAGTTGTTTGAGTTGAAAACTAGATTCTTAAACTTGCAACTATGCTAAAGAAAACTTTTGTCACCCTTCGAAGGGTAGATTCGAACATAGAAACCTAAAAAATAAATGCAAAAAAACATAAAATACCCATTGAGCTATAATTACTCTTGCTGCTTTCCTTTTGGGTCTTTGACTGATTGAACCACTGAGGCTTCCTCCATTGCATAATATCTGGTAGGGGAGTCATGGATATGGATTCTTTGGTTCATATTGATCAACTTCTTCAAATAATCCTTCATATAACCTATAGTACTCATTAACTCATACAAACCGCAATGATTGTCTTCAATTCAGGTATCTTTATTTCCTATTTGAGGGACCATCCAATTGACTTCTTTTGTTGTTTTGCTTCCTTCAATTACACCTTTGTTCACTATTTCATAGAGCCATCTTAAATGTCACTTGATATCCTTGAGAGAATTCTGGAGTTCTTCTAGAGTAACTTTCGTGACTGTCATTCCTTTCTAAGATGAAATCAGAACTGAGAGTGCTGCAAGGTATTTCACATGAGGACTAGGAAAAAAATATTTGCTTGAGATGCTTAAGGGCTTCAAGGAGAGGGAACAAGACCCTTTGAAGGGAGAGTTTGCTACACCATTTATCCAATTCTCTACGACATAAGAAGGACCATTCATTGAGCCAAAGTTATCAGAAGCTGTAGAAGACGATCGGTTCGCATCATCAAAAGAAAATTCTTTCACACAGAAATCATACCGTGATTCTTTTTTACTGATTCCTGTCGCAACTCTAGCAATTTCAATGCCAGGGAAAATGCTTTCTATGCCGAATAAATCCTTCTTTTCACTGACTGAAACAATCTCAACTCTCGATGAAATAGGAGCATAATGAGCGTTGTGAGATGAAGGAGGCTTCATTTGGAGGTCGTCCTGGGATCATGCGAACATTCAAATCTATATGTGCAAGGTAGGAATTACATTTAATTCCATCACATGGGATGTGAAGGGACCGATGAGCGCTGGAAGCCATGCTGCCTGCCAGCTAGAAGATCGTCGAAAAGAGGTGGAATTTCTTCGTCCTAGAATGTTCGTTTCTTCCATGCTTGAAACATAACGCACGAGGGATGTTATTGTGCTGGTTTTAGACCACCCTTGGGACCTTTTAACCATACATATGTTCTTAGGGGACATAAAAATATTTTTCAAATTGCCCTTCACCTTTGTAGATCCCATTTTTAGCTTGGCACCTTTGTTTGTCAACTTGTCAGCCTCTGAATCATTACCTCGGAGGATGTGGAGATACGATACTTGAGCATTTATAGTGAATTGACGAAAGAGCCCATATATTATTTTTATTTTGACTACTTATTTTTTGTATCCATTGATCATTTTGTAGATTACTTGCTTGGAGTCCCCTATAACGGTGATTTTGCTGATATTGAGTTGCTTCGCTAGATTCAATATGAAGAAGAGAACAATCCATTCATCTTCATTATTGGTTTTTTTATCAAGTCCCCAGGTATATGATGACACTATATTTCCTCTGGGATCAAAGATGATCCCACCCACACCTGCCCCCCGTTCATGGCACACTATTGGTGTTCATGGTTCGCCATGGTTTTTCATGGTTAACCATAATTTACTATAGTACACCATGGTTATTCATTATTTACCATGGTTAACTATGGTTTATCATGGTTGACTTTAGTCAATAATGGTTGACCATGGTTGACTATGGTTAACCATGGTTGTTAATGGGTTGTTATGGTTGACCATGGTTGTCTAGGGTTGACTATGGTTGGTGATGTATGAGCATGGTTATTCATGGTTGACTATGTTCATTTATGGTTGATCCTCATTTGTCATTGTTGACTTTGGTTAACCATGATTGACTATGGTTGACTCTAGTTAACTTCAATCTAAGGTTGAATTCAATCCATGGTTGAATTCAATCCAAGGCTAATTTCAATCCAAGGTTGAATTCAACCAAAGGTTTCCTTTAATCCATAACTTGAATCGAAGGTTGAATTCAAATAATGGTTGACTTTAGTCCAATGGTTTCTTCAATGCAAGGTTGATTTCAATCCATAGGTGACTTCAATCCAAGGTTGACTACAATCCATAATTTACTTCAAAGAAAAATTGGATGCAAAAAGGATGACTTTGAATAATGGTTAACTTCAATCCATAACCACATTTTAAGAAGTATTTGATTAAAATGGAATCATGGTTAAATTCAAGACATAGTTGGATTTGAATAAAGGTTGACTTCAATCCAAGGTTTGCTTCAATCCATGGATGACTTCAATCCATGATCAACTTCAACATTGACTTCAATTCAAGGTTAACATTGAGGTTGACTTCAACCCAAGAATTAGTTCATGCCAATTCTGACTTTAATCCATGGTCGAATTAAATCCATGGTTCACTTCAATCTAATGGTTGAATTCAATGCATTGATAATACCAACATTAATGACATCAATCCATGGTTGAATTTAATCAAAGGTTAACTTTAATCCATGGTTAACTTCAATCCAAGGTTGACTTCAATTCATGGGTGACTTCAATCTACATTCAAATTCATAGTAGACTTCAATACAAGGTTGAATTAAAGGTTGAATTCAAGATTAACTTTAACTTCAATCCATTGTCGACTTCAATCCATGGCTGAATTCAATCCAAGGTTGAATTCAATACAAGGTTGACTTTAAGGTAATGTTGAGTTTAATCCATTTATGACTTCAATCCATGGTTGAATTCAATCCAAGGTTGACTTCAATCCAATGATTGACATCAATCCATTAATAATATTTACATCAATGAATTCAATCCATGGTTGACTTGAATTCATAGTTTCCTTCAATCCATGTTTGGCATCAATCTAATATTGACTTTAAACCATGGTTGAATTCAATCCAAACCCACATTTTTAAAAGTAGTTGATTTACTTCAAGGTTGACTTCAATCCATGTTTCAATTCAATTCAAGTTTTCCTATAATATAAGGTTGACTTGAATCCATAGTTGAATTCATTCAAAGGTTGACTTCAATCCAAGTTTAACTTCGGTCCATAGTTTCCTTTTAAGAAATATTGAATTTTATCCATAGTTGAATTTTAAGTAATGTATACTTCAATCCAATGTTGACTTTAATCCATGTTTTACCTCATTCCATAAGTGATGTCAATCCAAGGTTTCCTTTGATCCAAGGTTGACTTCGATCCAATGTTGACTTCAATCCATGGTGGACTTCGATCCAAGGTTGAATTCAATTCAAGGTTGACTTCGATCAAAGGGTGAGCTCAATATATGGTTCCATTCAATCCATGGTTATCTTCAATCAAAGTGTCACAAACCTATAAATTTCCAAAATTAAAAAATAAAATCATAATACTCTTTTACTTGAGTGAATAATGTAACAAGTAGATTTTAGTCACAGCATGCAAAATTTGTCATTTAAATGTAAAGTCACTTATACTGGTTTCTTACTGAATTGGATAGGTTATAATTTATGCAATGTTTTCATCAGATTAAAGATGATTTTTCATCACACCTAAAGGTGATTTTGTTGATGCTTTTTATATTAAACTTACCATATGGTTTTGATGGGGTTTGCTTAGCCTAAAGCCTATGGTTTGTCCTAGTCATCGAGCCTTAACTCTAGCATCATAGTTTTTATGAAGAAGAAATGTTGGGGGACTATGGTGTTAAAAAACATAGTCTTAATCCCATCTCCTTGGCATGATAAATATTGATAAGTTTGAACTAAGGTGTAACCAGGGTCCTTTCACAAGGTATAAGAATAAGGTTTTACAAGCTTGTTTGAACAATAACAAAAGGAAACTGTGGTGCTCATACCATAGTCGTGGTTTACACCATAACATACACAACTTTTAGTTTCAATTAAAATATGGTTTTGGACATGCAAATTAATGGAGGTACAAGAGTTATGATTTGATGGTACTAAATTTGACCTTGGTATTAAATATTTGTCCTAGATGTGATTTGACAACGCAACTAGGCAGTGAATGACATGCATGAGATTAAATATCAACCCTCCATCTGTCTTACATGTTGGAAAGGATTTTTGATAGGGTTTTAATGTGGTTTTTCATATTTGAGAGTTTTACTTCGTTGTTGTTTTGGGTCTTCAAAGTTTGGGGAAGAAGGCTCTTCCTTCCATGGTCGTTCTGTGTAGTTTCTTTTTTTTAAACTCTTACCCTATCGTTTAATAGAGTCCTTATGTTTTCTTTTGAGGTGTGTTGGAGGTTTTGCTCGATGTTGATGTCCTCCAAAAAATCTCAGCCTTGTTTTTTTACTGCGAATAAAACTCGAACCAACGTTCATGGCCTTTCAAAATCCTTTAACTAGGTATGTTCATTGAACGTAGCTTAGTTTGATTCTGTAACAAATTTATAAATCCTTTTTAAAACCATCCAACAAGCAATTACGGACTTGGTTTTTGTTTTAATCTATAGCCAGAGGAGGGATAAGGGTGTCCAAGAGAAGTCGATCCCTGACCCTCTCTGCATTTGGATACGGTAAGTTCTTTTAACTTTGGTCAACATCGTTTAAATTTTTTTTAAATGTTTAAGGTTATGTATGCATCGTGGGTATGTAGGTTATGGAAAGGTCGATGAGGGTGGCGATAGGATCACCTCCTCCCAGGACTATTTACTTTAAAATAAATGTGATTATCACTTCTTACTCAAATGCTAAGATTCATCTTAGATAAACTCCGCTTAGCCAACAACTGATATCTCTTAGTTGTTTGGTTTTGCATGTGACTCCTGGTGTGGATGCTACCCGGTTTGCACCAATGGCCCGTCAATAGTTTGTGGCAAGGGTTATTTTATTAAAAAGGTGGTTGGGTTTGTGGGCCATGTAGGAACTAGGATTTTTCCACATTGCAAGATAAGTTGGACTATAAATTTTGTTTGACGCTTATGGGTCTTCATCCTACTGGAAAGAAGGCTTTGTAGCCTTTCTATTCCATCATGGTTGTAATTCCTTTTTCTATGTGTATGTTTTAAATAAATTGTGGATACCATCTTCAATGGACTTACAACCACTTTGGTTTTATCATTGTTGTAAATCATTTTTATAAGTTATGATTTAAAGGAACTGTTTTGACATTCAATTAATTTAATACAACCCCCTTTGGGTCTGTACCAACTTATCGTTTTGAGTTTCATTGTTAATAATAATACCTGTCGTAAATTGTTTATACCATGACTTCCATTGTACAATGGCCTTACTGCCATGTATTAGATGTTTGGATGGTTTCACTATCTATGTAGGATTTGTGAACTCATTTTCGAATCGGTAAAGAGTTAATTTTTTTTTCAATTAAAAGTTAAGCCTGAGGTTTGATACCCGCAATAAGAGGATGTATTTCATTTTGCTTCAATGGTTTCCTGTTAGATATGATTGTGCAATCATGTGCTATATTCGTGAGCTATTGTAATAGTTAATAATAGATCTAAAATATTTAATTTTATTAGAATTGAGTTCGGTTGTGTAACTGATAGCTAGTTGATTTTGTAGTTGGATCAGGATATTATGGTTTTCATTGTATTTTTAATTATTACTTTGGTACTGGAAAATCTCGATCTACATTTGAAGGATTTGGGTTTTTGAAATGGGATAACTTCTAGTTCACCATTATTTGACTTATAGCTTGGATGTTAAAAGCCTCTCAGCTCTACTTTGTCCATATAAGCGATAGATTTATAGTGTTTTCCATTTATAGTTTATGCGATTGGGAATTTTGTTGTATTATTTGATTTGATTTGATTAAGAAGCTTTTTGTATAAATGTTGTTAGGTTAACAGCTGAAATTTCATTTCTATAAATTCATTTTTTAATTTAACTAAATTTTAACTTGAAACAATATGGTTCTAGTTTTGAAATAATCATTCTAAAATGATAGGGTTTAAAAATAGGAAAAGACCAAGTCTAGCTATGTAGGAAACCTTTGAATTTTAAGAAAATGGTTAGTTGAAAAAGATATACATTTAAAATGTTGAAATAGTACATATGCAATATGAATTAAAACATTTATCTAGATCTATCATGACTCTTCATTTAGAAATCCTAATCATGCTAACATTACAACCCTTACTACACAAATTATTGATTCAGGTATAGATTCCCAAACAAAAGGTTGTTATAAAATATCAAGGTGAAGAATATATGCATGCTACTTAAGATCAATTTATATTATATGATAACATACAATAGACGAGATAGTAAGAATAGATATAATACCATTACTGTAGAAAGAATAAATATGATTCATAATTAACTTTAGACACATCTAGCATAAATAAGAAGTAGAATAGGGAACCTAACACCACTGTTATGAAAACATAATTGAAATAGTCGTTCCTCCCAACCAACTCCTAGAGCATCCAAGTCTCACTTTCTACAGAACCCTTGAGCCAGTTTGTTGATCCACAAGGGAAAAATACACTCAATTTGTCATCTCTTGCATTAATAGATCAGTTCCACATCCACTCCTAGCCTCCTACTTTCTAAATGGGCATACTATTATATAGTATGTTTCCTAGGAATTGGTCATTTATGAGCCTCCTGCTCTTTAGCACTCCACAAGGAGTTGTGACCTGATTTTTGGGAGCATGCCTCGTACATCTTGAGTTCTCAGTCAGCATATTTCGCCGCATGTATTTTCCCCTCGTGGGTAAGCAAACAATATTTCAACATCTATTTCAGTTCTGATTCCTTCTAGTATTTTTAATTAACAATAATAATAATCCATCACGTCTATTTTTTACTTTCTTGTCAAAAACATTTAAAAAATAAAATATTAAAAAATAATAATAATTTATTTTAATTCAATGTATTACATACACCTCCCCTTAGAGGATAACACCGTCCTCAGTGTTATTAGTTTTCTGTCTTTATTTTTCCATTATTTCATCTTGACTAACACCGCCCTTGCTCATATCACTTTCCAATTCCCAAGTGGACTCTTCTAGACTAAGATGCTTCCATTGCACCTTCACTTGTTTGATGGTATGGTTCTGGATTAAAATTTATCTCCTGTTGAGAATACGCTCCGATCCCACCTGAAACTCTCCTTTGGTTTCCACCTGTATAGCATTCCAGTCAATTACATGAGTAGCATCATGAACATAATTCTTCAACATGGAAACATGAAAAACATTATGTACTTTAATTGTAGGTGGTAAGGATGATTGGTATGCTACTTGTTAGCACTCATGATCGCACCCAAGGTTGTGGAAGGTGAACCCCGAGGTAACAAGAGAACCAATTCAACAAAGGGAGATGGCTTCTTCCTTCCTAGAGAGGAATCTCTCACAGATATATAAAAAGGTGAGATATAAACATGAAATGAAATTCAGATATTGTTGTGGTTGAAACATAGTAAGGGTACATTGGGCTATGGAGTCACACTTATCAAGAAACATAGACTAGTTTGCATGGGAAATTTATACAAAGGAAAGATAATACTTCGGTTATAGTCAATATGTTTTTGGTATGGTGATAAGGAATAAATAATGAAATTCCATTAACATAGAGCACTACATAGAACGAATTCTGCATTAACTTTGGAGGAAACCACTTGTGAATATCTGAAACGATAGACAGATCATAACCAAGAATGAATTCTGAAAACTATTACACACTTATCTCAGATATGAAAGAGAACATAATGTAAATATTGAAAGGAAGGACATGCACATAAAGAAAATAAATCATAGACTATAATTGAGAAATATATAGGGATCTTTGCATTCAAAGGCCATCATTTGGCTCTACAACTTTTATTAAAGATAGATCTCAAAATTACATAATGCAAAAGTCTCATGGGTTTCAACCCTTTATTCATCTGTTGAGGGCATACTTATAGTGTCTTAGGCTCCCAATACCAACCTTGAAATAGAGCCCAAAGTCAGTTACATATAGCAATCAAAATCATAACAAATTCAATGATATGGAATATTTTCCATGATCATAAATGAAACAAGAAAGCATGCTAAGACATGCATGATGTATCAATTATGGAAATTCGACAATAGGGACTTAGGCTCTCCTGGTGAAAATGATTGGTTAAGAACTTCCTTCATCATCCTGCAACAATTTTCTTCATGTCTGCATATTCACCTATGAAGTTTCTTCTGGACCGTTGATATTACCAGAGATTCATTATGGGCTGTCGATTTGGAGTTTGTGAGAAACAAAAAACTGCTTCTAACTTTCCCTTTCCGCCCTTTACTTTATTTCCGCACCGTTGATCTATGTTGGACTTATTGTTAGTTGTTGATCATCTGCAAAAATTTTCCAGACCATCAATCTCATGGAAAACATAAAGTGAACTTTCCACTTTTTGTAAAACATGATTCTGACTTTTATGCTTCTGCATTTCCGCCTCCTCCTTTCCACTTCCACACTTTTCCTAAAAGAGGAAAACAGAACTTGAAATTTTTCATAACTGAAAATTAAGTTTTTTTGCTTTCACCTTTAGCTGAAAGCAGAATTTCACCTTTTCTCAACCAACTTAGCATTTCTACTTTATGGTCTCCACCCTTTTCTCTTTCCTCCTGGGCCATTTATCTCTAGTGAAATCGTTTTGAACTGTCAGATATCGGAATGCGGAAAGAGAAAGGAGGAAGTTATAACTCCTTATGACCAACTTCTTACATTTTCAATTTTTTCCTTTTTCATTCTTTTCCATACCGTTGATCTTTGCGGATGCGCTTTGAGTCATTGATCTGGCGAATCGCAGAAGGAAAAAGTAGCGATTTACCATTTTTCACCCATACGTTTTATCCTTTCCCGCACTTCTGCTCTCGATTTTCCTTGGTTAGAAATGAATTTTGGCCTTTGATCCACTGCAATGTGCATCCAGGCCATATGTTTCCTGTCAACATTTAGCCAAGGGTGGATTTATTTATTTACATGTATTTGAAGGTCAAAAATCATAATTTCTTTAAGTATTTGGCATTCTTAGCCTAGAAATTTCTTTCCAAACACCTGCATATTCTCATCAACAATATTTAAAGTTATATAATATGAAAATTTTACAAACCTTATTCCTCCTCACACTGTTTTATACTTCTTCAACTACTTAGCACAAAAATAGTGCTAGCAAGTGGATCCAACTAGGGATGTTATCCTCCCTATGAGGTAGAAAATAACCCCTTAGACTAGGTGCCAAATCCATTGGGTGGATCCCCATACTTTAGACTTCAAAACTTTTTATTTTTGCTGTTTCTATAAACCAAAGCAAAGAAAAGGGAGCATGGCTACCCCTCTAGATTTTAGTGCCTTCTCTTTGGGCTTCAAATCCTTTGGCTCACCATTTATACTGTTTTGAAAATAAATAAATATATACAACTATGATACAAAAGTTTACCTCTTTCCTTCATGTCAAATAATTCTTAAGAAACCTTCCATTTACTAGACCTCCTTTCGGCAATGATGTAAGGACCAACCCACATGCAATCAAATTTTCCATGCTTATCTTCCCTGGGGAGATCCTATTTCATAACCAAATCTTCAACCAAGAATTTCTCCTTTTTGACCTTCCTATCAAAATTATTCTTCATTTTTTCTTGATGTATATGTACTTTACCATAGGATTTGTTTCTTAACTCATTCAATTCTATGATTTGATTGATTTTTCTTTGCATATCATTTGGTTCATTCTGTTGTTCCTGCAATAGCCTCATGACTTGCTATCCCAAGGATGCTGTAAAAACTACTTCAGCTCCATATACTAACTGGAATGGTGACATTCCAATTGCCCTTTTTGTGTTGATTTTGTCATCCCACAAAGCATATTTCAGCTTTGTATGCCAAGCTCTCTTGTTATCTTCCAACCGCTTCTTAATAATCCTTACCAGGCTTTTATTTGAATATGTTTCTAGCCCATTCCCCTATGGGTAATAGGTAGTAGAATGGTTAAGGCTGATATGATACTTATGAAAAAAATTAATCATCTTCTTAAACTTGAAAGACACTGCATTATCTGTCACAATCCTCTCGGGGCACCCAAACCTAGCCCAAATGTTTTCTTACAGAAAACCCATAATCACTGCATCGGTATACCTCTTGGTAGGTATTGATTCCATCCACTTTGTAAAATAGTATGTGGCTGTCAAAATCCATATGTGTTGTCTTGAAGAGTTTGGATTTATTTCCCCATTGAAGTATAGTCCCCACTGTTGAAAAGGTACTTCTACAGATATTGGATTAAGAGGAAGTAGAACAATCTTCCTCTTACCATAAAAAATATGGCATTGGTGGAACTTAGTGATCTCTTTATAAACATCATAAAATAGTGAGGGCTAGTAGAAACCATCTCCCAAAATTGTGTTTGTCGTTACTTTCCAAGAATGGTGCCCCCCACAATCTCCCTTATGGAACTCCTCTATAGTTTGTTGGGCTTCATTCTCCAAAAGACAATTTAATAAAACACCACCAGGATCTTTCCAATATATATATTCATTCAGAATACAAAAATTGAAATATTTTAGCTTCACTGACCTTGCCCTTGTTTTGATTAACCCTGCAGGAGCCTATAAATTTTGCAGCACATATACAATGTAAGAATACCATGGAGAAATCAGGCATTACCTATGCCTCTGTGTCAAGCTGGTTAAAATGACTGGTTAATAAATTTAGTTGCAAGGATTCACAGCTAGAATTTTTCAGCATCTTTTCTAGTCCTTGACCCTTAATCAGTTTGGTGGGCTTGATCTCGATGTCATACTCTAGAAAGACAATAATCCATTTTTCCCTTTATCCCTTTGGATTAGGTTGAGTGAGGATGCCTTTCACCACACTGCTAGGAACACAAGCAATGATGTGTGAATGAAGAACATAGACCCGGAAATATTTCATAGATTTGACTAGAGAATACGCTTGTTTCTCCATTATGTCATATTTCAACTCCCCATCTCTTAACACTTTTCTAAAAAAGGCTATAGGTTGCTCAACATTTTGATCAGTTTTCTGTAACAGCACTCCAACAACAGTGTGATCAGAAGCATAAGAAAAGATTAAAAAATATTTGCTAAAATCTGGACTTACCAGAACAAGGGATTATGTTATAGCCTGTTTTATATCTCTGAAATCTCTCCTCGCATCCATTTTCCATTTAATCTCATGGTCCTTTTTTCAGCATGTTATTGATATTCATTAGTGTCTCAGCAAAACTAGGGATGAACCTTCTTAGAAAATTTACCTGTCCAATGAAGGATTGTGCCTCCTTTTTGCTCCTTGGTTCTTCAACCTTCAGGATGACCTTGATCCTCTCTAGATCAATATTTATACCATCCTTTGAAATGATGTGTCCAAGCAATTTTCCTTCCTCCAACACAAAGTTTGATTTCCCGGGGTTTAACAATATTCCATACTTCTTACATTTCAGGAAAATTTTCTCCAAATTCTTGATATGTTCTTTGTCAGATCTAGAGTACACAGTGATATCATCCATATAGACAACTACAAATTTATTTGTTTCCTTTGCAAAGGCAATGTCCATGGTGCGTTGGAAAGTGGCCCCTGCATTCATTAGAACAAAAGGCATCTTGGCATACATAAAAGTACCCCATGGTGTGGTGAAGGCAATCTTCTCCTGATCCTCAGGTAACACCTTTATCTGATTGTATCTTGAAAAACCATCCATGGTGGAAATCCTTTCAGATCCCACCACTTTCTGAAAAAGTGTTCCATATTTGGAAAAGGATAATTATATTTCAAAGAGACTTTGTTAAGATTTCTGAAATCTATACAAAGATGGATTTCATCGTTCTTCTTTCTAACATGTACTAGATTCGTAACCCACTTGGAAAATATCAGAGTTACAATGATCTTGGCATTGAACAATTTTCTGATCTCTTTCTCAATGACAGGCAACAACATTGGATTAACTCTTCCCAATTTCTATCTATAAGGTTTCTCACTAGGGTTTATAGGGATAATATGTTGTATGATGGAGGTATAATACTCTTTAATATCTTCATAGCTCCAGGTGAAGACGTCCGTGTACCTTTTCATTAAATTGATATAATCTTCTTTTTGTTTGATAGACAAGCTCTTTGATAGTTTTATGATCTTTAGGTTTTCTTCGGTCCCTATATTTTTGTTGATGCAATTGTAACTTAGGAATGTATTCACTTGTATTTCTTATCTATTGTAACCCGATGTTCATTCCGGGATGTATTGTAATGTATTTGAGTCATGTCATACCCCGATGTTTATTCCGGGAAGTTTCTATAATGAGAAAGTCATGTCAAGTCATTGTGGGTAACCCTCTTATTGGTCAAGGGTTAAAGTCCCCACAGTTATGGGGCCCTTGGGTTATTAGAATATCCTAGTGAATTCAACCCTAGGTGAGTCATTGTAAGTCGAGGAAATAGTCCCCACCATTGTGTTACCCTCCTATTGGTCAGAGGAGGAAAAGTCCCCACAAGTGGTGGGGCACTAGGGTTATTATGCACTCATAGAGATGTAGGCTCTAGTAAGTAATTGTTAAGTTGGGCCGACATGATTGCGTGCACTTCAAGTGAACGGAAGAATATAAATAGAGAGTGAGAGCCTCTCTATTTATCACTTACAACACATCACTCACTCACTAAAGTGTGGCTCATTAGTGAGGAAGGAAATACACTTGGACTAGACAAGACGAAGACTACTGCTGTCGGGAGTGCATCTTACTATTTTGGGCTTTTGCTGTTTTGGTGCTGATTCTATCTCTGAGGAAGTTGCAGGATTTTCTCCTTTATGGTTTCCCTGAGGAAAACTCTTTGTGTCTCTTGTCTCTTGTGATGTGCTTATGTTTTATTGTTGTGCTTGTTATTCTCTCAGTGAAAAGATCCTAAGATCATAATGCTAGCTTATATGATGAAAAACTAACATGGTATCAAAGCTAACCTGAGAAGAAGACATTGTGCAACTATGGAAGCTAGGGCTTCTTAATTTTTGGGTCTCTCTCCACAATCCATCAGCAAAAGTATGCTAGGATGACTCTCCATTGAAGGGTGCATCTTTCTGTTGAAGCGGAATTTGATTCCGAGCATTTTCAGTTTTCGATGCGGAAATTAGGGCTTTCTATAGAAGAGGAATTTTTTAGTGAGACCAGCATAGGATTTTTATCCTCATCAAAACTGAAGTTTAGAGACCTGGATCAAGAAATTTGGTTGGGCAAAACTCCAGGAAAGTCAAACCCTAGTTTGACCCCGAGCTTGAAAAACCCTAAATACTAAAACTGATACGTTTTGGTATAGTCGCTATATTCCGAGGTTGGTGAAGCCTCGGAAGCTGAAAAAATCAGGGGCTGAAGATAATATCCTGAAGAACATTGTGTCCAAACTTCAGCCTCAGCTTCACTATATTCTAGGAGATATGATTTCGTAAAGTTAGGGTTCCAGCCTCTTCCAGAAATCATCCATAAATAGGACACCTGGGGATAATTGCAATATCTTGGGCTACAGAGGTCCAAATGGAATTACTGAAGATTTTCCAGAAAGGGCACGGACTCTAATTTTGTTGGTCTAAATATCAGACTCAGAAGATGAACCAGTGACATGTTGAATGCCGTACAACTTTGCTGTTCTGAACAGTCCTGTAACATGTCACCTTGGGAAAAGGATCATAAATCCCAAATGGTGAAACCAATTCTGATGAAACCTACGGTGTTATATCAGGGACATGTGAGGTTATGGTAGTAAAAAATTTAAGATGTATAGGAGAATTAATTTCATAGATATCATAGAAACAGTAACAGACATTTCTACAGAAGAAATTGGAAAATTAGGGCTTCCTGTTCCGGGAGCTTCCCTCCACTGTTTTCAAAAACAGAGTACATTGGAAAACTCCATTTGAAGAGATATATCTTTATAGCCAATCATATGTAAAATATTCCAAGTTTTGAAAATTATGGTTTATGTGACAAACCCTAGATCAGCCAACTCCAAAATCAGGACGGACACCTCAAATCAGTAAGATATAATCCTTTGCTATTTTCATTTGAGGTTCTCATTTTAGAATGATCTATCACATCAGCTTGATGTCAAGATTGGGAAGGTTGAAAACTTCCAAGCCTGGAAGTATATGATATCTCTAAATAAAATGGATTGGACACCTACATGAGTAGAGAGGTTCCAGTTTCAGAGGGAGATGAGGCTAGAAGTCTTTCACAAGAAGAACTTGGTCAAAGCCCAGAAGATCATTGATGATTCAGTCACAAATCAACTTGTACTACAAGTGTCTTCCTTAAAGACACCAAAGATGTTTTGATTCCTTAACCAAGCTATTTGAAGGGAAGAGCAGAAATTAGAATATGACCTTAAGAAACTAGTTGAAGAATGTGAAGATCCAGAATGCAGAGACCATGCAGTCATAAGAGTCTCTCAAATCAAGAACAACTTGAAGCGGTAAAAGGAAAAAAGTGAAGAATGCAGAAGTGGTGATGGCCACCTTGAATGGCCTCCCAGGATCGTGGAATTCATTCATTCAAGGAATGTGTTCCAGAAGGAAGTGATTACTTTCAGCAGACTCTGGGAAGAAGAAGAAGCTCGACTCATAAGAAGAGAAGAGAAGATGGAAGCAAATGAAGATCAAGATCTCACCTTCCAAAGAATATACCTCAAGCGATGAGGAATATGAAGAACTCAACTCTTGAATAACTTCTTATCCACCTTAGCATTTGGATAAGAAACGATGCTATCATGAATGAAGAAGACGATGAACCTGAAAGCTCAAGAAGGAGTCTACCCACGAAACAAATAAAGATAAGTATTCAATTGTCATTTCATGATATTGTTTTGTTATGCATTTGTTTATATTCAGTTATTGTATTATGCATGATAGGATGTTTGCATTAATTATAGTATGCTACTAATATGCATGTGATGGGTAAGTAGCTCATGGTGCTATACAACTCTCCATTGCTACTTATCTAGAATGAAACCTCTTTGCTGACATATTTGATTAGTGCACAATCTCAATGTTGTCCTGGTAGAGATGGAAGGCATCTAGAAAGTTTCAGTGAGACATGGATGAATGTTGTATTGGATAAAGTAGTTGCATGATCATATATTTATGCATAAGAACTTGCCGGTATAAATATTCCTTATGAAATGTTTCTAACCATACAAATGCATTTGACTTGTAGGAAAGACCGCATACATAATCGCCTACAAGCAAAGAAGAATGAAGACTTGTTTCGAAGAACAAGTGACGACAGATCAAAGACAAAGAATAATATGACGAGTGCAGTGACATCATTGATGCAAAACCTTCTATCCACCAAGAAGAAAGGGAAGACCAGTTCAAGAAGAATGATGTCAGAGCGTAGTATCGAGGCCTGAAGAGAAGTTCATAATTCCATCATGCAGTATATGGAAACATCATGGGATACAAAGCAATATTCATAGCACGAGGCTTCTCACGAAAAGAAGGCATAGACTACAAAGAAACATTTACAGCCACTAGAAGTGAAGTCACATGACATGCATAATGATGTGTGCAAATGAAAGAAGGCATTGTACGAGTTCAGAAGACACCCATGGGAAATACATACATGATGATATTGATGAAGATCTTAACCTTTGCTACAAGGTTGAAGATGCAAGTCTATACACTAGATGGTCACATAGAATAATAGTAGCATAGGAAGCTACTTGTCACTCCGGTACAGAATGTTTCAGTGCATAGAGTACAGAAGACAGAGGGAGTATGATGCTCTGCTTCAGAGGGAGTGACTATAGAATATTTTGAGGATCGACATGGTACGACAGGATGGACAGATTACTGATGACTCTAGGATTTACTCAGAGTAAAGTGGATTCCAACCTTTGCTTCAAGGTTGAAGGCGGAATACCAGTGATGCTCATGTTATGTGTCAATGCACTATTTTCTAGGCATGGAGGTGTGGAAAAGGGAAGTATGCAGTAGAGATCCTGAATAGGTCCAGGATGATGGACTGCATGACCACACCTATGGAATTGAACCTGAAGCTATTGAGTGATGCTTAATCAGAGACGGTTGATGCTACAATGTGTTGTCAGATGATTGGTTCCTTGATATAGTTGACGAACACGAGACCAGATATTTTCTTTGTTGTGAACACCTTGAGCCAGTACTTGACAGATCCAAGAAGTGTTCACTTGACAACTGCAAAGCATATTCTGAGGTACCTGAAGGGTACAGTTGATTATGGGCTCAAGTATGATGCGAATCAAAAGATTAACCTGGAAGGTTATGTTGATTCAGATTGGGCAGGAAGTGCCATCGACAGGAAGAGTACTTTAGGATGTTGCTTTAGTATGTTGGTTTAGCAGGAAGCAATCCTGTGTGGCACTGAGTACAGCTGAAGCAGAGTATGTCACAGCTTGTTCAGCTAGTTTTGAGGCAGTATGGCTGTGGAAGCTACTGTCTGATATATTTTTGATCTCCAGTTGGATGCTACTTGTATACATTGTGACAACCAGAGTTGTGTGAAGTTTCCAAAGAATTCAGTGTTCCATGACAAGTCGAAGCATATTGAGATCAAGTATCACTATATCAGGGATATGGTGTAGAGAGGAGCAGTGAAGCTCCAGTATGTTGTGACGGAGGAATAGATATTTGATGTATTGATGAAGCCATTGGCTTGGCTCAAGTTCGAGTACTTCAGGGAGAAGCTTGGTGTTCTCCAGATCGAGGTTTCCTTCAAGGGAAAGTGCTAAGATCCATAGCCATTCTGACATGGTGAGAGGATTGGTTCCTTCCATGGTCAGATATAAGGGCTGAGCCATTCTGTCATGGTGAGAGGATTGGTTCCTTCCATGTCAGATATAAGTGCTGTCCATTCTGTCGAGTAGGACAGATGTAAGGGCAATTGCCATTCTAGGAATGGAGGCACTTGGTCAGTTACCAGGATCACTCAGTGTAGGACTGAGTAGCCATTCTGACATGGCGAGAGGATTGGTTCTTTCCATGGTCATATGTAAGGGATGAACCATTATGTTCATGGATAAAGGATTTAGTTCCTTCCATGTCAGATGTGAGTGTTGGCCATTCCGATGAGCAGGTTGGATGTAAGGGAAACTGGCATTCTCTAGGAGAATGGAGGCGCCTGGTCAGTTACCAGGTAGCTCAGTCGAGGATTGGGGGCCATTCTAATATGACTGCTGAGATGTGTTCTCATAGGATCAGATGTGAGTGCAAGCCCTTCCATCACTGTGATAGGATGTGTTCTTGTCTGGATGGATGTAAGTGCAGAGCCTTTCTGGAGTGACTGAGGGATGTGTTCTCACGTGCTCAGATGTAAGTGCTGAAATATTCCATCACTGTGATAAGATGTGTTCTTGTTTGGATGGGAGTCTTTCATCACTGTGATAGGATGTGTTCTTGTCTGGATGAAAGTGGGAAAATATTCCATCACTGTGATAGGATGTGTTCTTGTCTGGATGGGAGTCTTCCATCACTGTGATAGGATGTGTTCCTGTCTGGATGGATGTGCCTTTCTGATGAGTAGGTCAGATGTAAGTGCTGATCCTTTTCACATATGTTAGTGATGTGATGTCCTATCATGCTGGTGAATGTGAGTGCTAGGCCTTTCTGATATGATTATAGGATTGGTTCCTATATGATCAGATGTAAGTGATGGGCATGTCTTTCTGACGAGTAGGTCAGATGTAAGTGTTGGGTGAAGACCTACATAATGGGTAGGCCTACAACCAACATGAAAAAGGGATAGCTCTGTAGAACTTCCTGTGATGAGAAGAATCATGAGATAGCACCAGGGATGATCCAGATCGAGTGATGATTGAGATCCAGTGATGATAGCCAGTGATGATCTAGATCGAGTGATGATCGAGATCTAGTGATGATGATCTAGCAGTGATGATCCAGATCGAGTGATGATCCAGATCCAGTCCAGTGATGTTGATCCAGATTGAGAGATGATCCAGATCCAGTGATGATGTTCCATGATGATCTAGATCGAGTGATGATCCAGATCCAGTGATGATGTTCCATGATGATCCAGATCCAGTGATGATGCTCCATGATGATCCAGATCGAGAGATGATCCAGATCTAGTGAAGATGACTTACAGATGAAGATGACTTATAGATAAAGATGACTTGAAGATGAAGATGAATTTGAAGATGACAAATACCTGACGATGACCCAGATGATACAGAGAAGAAGACCGGTGCTGATAAATTGTGTCGAGTGAATACCTTCCTAGTTAAGAGGGAGTGTTGATGCAATTGTAACTTTGGAATGTATTCACTTGTATTTCTTATCTATTGTAACCCGGTGTTCATTCTGGGATGTATTGTAATGTATTTGAGTCATGTCATACCCCAATGTTTATTCCAGGAAGTTTCTATAATGAGAAATTCATGTCAAGTCATTGTGGGTAACCCTCTTATTAGTCAAGGATTAAAGTCCCCACAGTTATGGGGCCCTTGGGTTATTAGGCTATCCTAGTGAAGTCAACCCTAGGTGAGTCATTGTAAGTTGGGGAAATAGTACCCACCATTGTGTTACCCTCCTATTGGTCAGAGGAGGAAAAGTCCCCACAAGTGGTGGGGCACTAGGGTTATTATACACTCATAGAGATGTAGGCTCTAATAAGTAATTGTTAAGTTGGGCCGACATGATTGAGTGCACTTCAAGTGAACGGAAGAATATAAATAGAGAGTGAGAGCCTCTCTATTTATCACTTGCAACACATCACTCACTCACTCAAGTGTGGCACATTAGCGAGGAAGGAAATACACTGGGACTAGACAAGAAGAAGACTACTGCTGTCGGGAGTGCATCTTACTATTTTAGGCTTTTACTGTTTTGGTGCTGATTCTATCTCTGAGGAATTTGTGGGGTTTTCTCCTTTATGGTTTCCTTGAGAAAAATTCTTTGTGTCTCTTGTCTCTTGTGATGTGCTTATGTTTTATTGCTGTGCTTGTTATTCTCTCAGTGAAAAGATCCTAAGATCATAATGCTAGCTTATATGATGAAAAAATAACAATTTTTATCCTTGACGGCATCATCAATAAGATTCATCTTCGGATTCTTAGCGACATCAGTTTAGGAAAACAACTTCTCTAGAGGGATCATGCCTCTAGGGATATGATTACCCTTCAACTGAACTATGTCCTTCCCTCCTAGGGAGATTTTGTACTTCATGTTTTCAACAATTCTTTCTTCACTGTCTTCGACATCTTGAAAGTTGTCAAGATTTTCATTTTCATTATGTGACTGAGTATTTACGAACTCACTAGATAACTCCAAAAATATCTTAATCTACATGTCATCGTCAAATACCTGCCAGTATTTGGAGTTATCCTGGTATGGAGGGTATGTTTACAATGTCAACCTTATACTTCCTTTGGCCAGTAGTGGGAGTTTTGAATTTACCAGCAACAATAACTAAAGAGTCAGCCACTGTGTTTTCATATCTTGGAATTACTATGATTGTATGCTCGGTAAAATAATTGCCAAACATATCCCACACTTCATTTCTATAAGCCCTCATTCTGGGATGTCTAGTTTTATAGCTTTCATTTACTTGATTTATTACTAGCTCTGAGTCTCCCATGACTTGTACCCTTTTGGCTCCAATATATTTCAAAGCATGCATCTCTAACAATAAATCTCCATACTCTGCCACATTGTTAGTACATTCAAAAGTTAACTTATAAGACAGACCTTTAAAATCCCTGATGGCAGAAATAATATACACACCTGCACCAGCACCGACCTTAGCCACTGGTCTGTCAAAATACATGATCTAGAGACCCTCTTCTTTCTGTTTCTTCTCTAAATATTCTTGTTTCTTTCCAGACTCCTATTCCTCCTTAAATTCAATAAGATAAGAATTTCAAGCTCACAACGAGAAACATCATTAAATAAAATGGAAGATCCCAAGTCAGTTTCAACAACATATATAGCATGATTATCTATTTTTTATTAGCTTCTAACTACACATGGGGATATTTTCTCAGTGTATAAACTTTTATTCCCTCCATCCATAGGAATGGTAGCATAGAACATGTCCATTTACAGACATCCTTTTGATTTAGAGGTCTAAGACCTTGGCAGTAACACAAATTTTTTTAGAGGAATAACTACTACGATAACATCCATTACCACAGTTTTAGAGGGCATTTCTTTTAAAGTTACTACCATATCTTTAATCAGTGCAAGACATTTTACCTTCCTGGAATCGAAAGAGTACAAATATTTATATGGTCTAGTAACTTCTAATCCAAAACTTTCTACCACTCCCTTTAGCATCAGATTATGGGAGGCACCAGAATCTAACCTGGAACTGTGCACAACTATATCATGTACATTTAGGCTTAGGTAAAAAGGGGGAACTTCATCCTCATCCCCATCTTCAATTTTAGAACCAAAGACAATGGTAGTAGCATCATCACTCACTTCTAGGATATCAGGTTGAAATTCTTCACGATTCCTAACCATACCCGTTATCTTGTCTCTGTATTCTCTGTTTCTTAGCAATTCAATAAAAGGGATAGAGATTTTGAAAGTTGAAAGTTGAAACAAATTTTTCCACATCTATCAATGTTTCCTGTTTAACTTCTTTTTTCCTTTCTACTTTATTTACAGACTCTTTATATACAATTTGTTCCTTTTCTTTTTGCTTACTGGTGTTTTGTTGACTGCTAGAAGGATGATTTGGATTGATCCTTCCTTTATTGATAGTAACATCTCTATTCCTCAATTGAATCTTTCTTTGTACATCATCCACAATATGTTGGTACCCCCTTTGGTACTATTCTGATTCTACCTCAAAATCCCTATTATCATCTTCCTAAGCATACATGCTATGTTCCGTTCCTGTGAGGTATATATCAGAATCCAAATCATTGAATTGATGGATTTGATATTCAATAGGTTCAGCTTCCTCGTCACTGTCAACATAGTTTTCAAGGAAACGTGGTTTCCTTTGCTGGTCATTTGGATTTCCGAGATTCCTCATATCTGTCTGTCTGATTTGTGGAGGTGGGGGATGATTAAGCCTTCTGAAGTTTGGATTCCTGATATGAGGTTCATTTTGTTGTTTGTTCACTGATATGTTATCCAAGTTCAACTTATCTGCATAAACTTCTCCATTGCCTTCATCATCATTTCAAATTTCACATCACCTGAAGAATAACAACAGAATTAGAAGGTACATTTTCTTCTCTGTTTTCTTTGTTTCTAATATCTATTTTATTTTTCCACTTGCCATCATATTGGCTTCCACTTCTAAGGAATATTGAAACATGGAAGGTATACTTGCCAATTTCCTTTATCTCAACAATAGTGCAAAGTCACCATTAAAGGCATTGGTATGATGGAGTTTGTTGAGTCTACAAGGGGTTTAATATTGGCAGGAATGGAGTTGTATACCATCATAAATCAACTAGAAAACTCATGGATGGATTCAAAACCTCCTTTCTTAATGCCATTATATTGAGAAAGCATCTCCAAAGGAATTCTCTTATCATCCCATCTTTCTAAGAAAGAAGTTTGAAAGGTTGAAAATGTGGCAATGGACCTAGAAGGTAAGTCTCTGAACCATTTTTTGGCCTCCCCTTACAGGATTTGCACAAACAAACTCATACTAACATCATCGTAATAAACTTCCTCCAAGTTTACAAAGTCTTCAAATATATCAACATGGTGTCTAGGTGTGAAATTTCCCTCCCCATCATACAAGGTAATTCTCTGGACATATTTTTGGGGAAGATCATGCAACACAATAGAAAATGCTAATGGAGCAAAACTAGCATCAATTTGTCTAGGTGGATTTGGAACACAGGGAGGAGCCTGAAATGGTGGAGGGGGTTGAACAAATTATGCGATATAAGGCTGAAAGCTCTAAAAAGTAGGGTTTCCCACACTAGTTTTCCTAGATTTTTGAAGGTTCTTCCAAAGATATTCAATCATATATGACTCTAACCTACTAGGATTTAATTCTGTGTTCTTTAAATAAGATTATGACTTAGACTTTAATGGTGACCTTTCAAAATTGGTTTCCCACACATAATATTGAATGCTATGAAATTCTAGAGTAGATGAATTTCCAAATTGAGGAATATCTAGTTGGTCTTTTCCTTTATTTCTAAGCAATTTATTGGGGTTATCGACACCTTGTAAGATTTTAGTGTTAGGATTACCTTGTGTATATGGCCGCCTGGAAGCTAGGATTCCTTCTACAATTCACTCAGAACCAATGTGGAGTCACCAAGGAAAATATACAACCTTGTTCAACTGCAGGAGACTTTGTTTTCCCATAGAAACCCTTTCTTCTTAGAATCTTTGTTGTTTCTACTAGGGATAATTTTCACTTTCGCATTCCCCGGTAATGGTGCTAGTTTGTTAGCACTCACTATCGCACCCAACATTATGGAAGCTAAACCCAGAGGTAACCGCAAAACCACTTTAATAAAGGGAGCTAGTTTCTTCCTTTCTAGAGAGGGATCTCTCACAGATATATAGCAAGGACATATATAAGCACTAAATTAAATTCATATATTGTTGTTTTTGAAATAGATTAAGGGTGCATTTGGCTATGGAGTCACAATTATCAAGAAATACAAATCAGTTTGCATCAGTTTGCATGGGAAATGTCTACAAAGGAAAGATAATACTTAGGTTACAGTGAATATGTTTTTGGTCTAGTGATAAGGAAGAAATAAGGATAGTCTGTTAACACAGATCACTGCATAGAATGAATTATGCATTAAATTTGGAAGAAACAATTTGTGAATATCTGAAATGATAAATAAAGCATAACCAAGTATGAATTCTGAAAACTATCACACACTTATCTCAGATATGAAAGATAACATAATGTACAGATTAACCTAAAGGACATGCACATAACGAAAAGAAATCACAGACTGTAACTGATAAATATAAAGGAATCTTTGCACTCAAAGGCCAACATTTGGCTCTACAAATTTTATGAAAGATAGATCTAAAAATTATATAATGAAAAAGTCTCACGGGGTTTCAACCCTTCCTTCCTTTGTTCAGGGTATACTTATAGTGTCTTAGGCTCCTGAGACAAACCTCGAAAGAGAGCCCAAAATCAGTTACATATAGAAATAAAAATCATAAAAAATTCAATGATCCGGCATATTTTCTATGATCATAAACAAAAAAAGAAATCACGTCGAGACATGCATGCTGTAAAATTAGGGAAATTCGACATTAGGGACTCAGGCTCTCTTGGTGAAAATGACTGGTTCAAAACCTCTTTCGTCGTTTTGCAATGGTTTTCTTCATGTTTGCATCTTCACCTGTGAAATTTCTTTTGGACCATTGATCTTACCTGATATTCATTCTGGGTTGTCGATTTGGAGTTGGCAGGAAACATAAAACTGCTTCTAACTTTCCCTTTTCTCCCTTTTGTTTCTTTCTGCACCATTGATCTGTGTTGGGCTCATTGTCAGCTGTTGATCATCTACAGAAAACTTTTGAACCATCAATTTGGCATAAAATGGAAAGCATACTTTCCAATTTTTGTAAAACATGATTCTGACCTTTTTACTTACGCATTTTCGCCTCTGCCTTTCCGCTTCCACACTTTTCCGGAAAGCAGAAAACAAAACTTCAAATTTTTCATAAATGAAACTTAAGTATTTTGCTTCCACCTTTAGTGGAAAATGGACTTCAAAAAGCAGACTTTAACCTTTTCATAACCAAAACTTATCATTTTCTCTTTCCGGTATACTCCCTTTTCTCTTTCCTCCCAAACTGTTTATCTCTAGCAGAAACGTTTTGAATCTTCAAATCTCAAAATGTGGAAAGCGGAAGGAAAAAGTTCTAACTCTTTTTAACAAACTTCTTACGTATCTGATTTCCTCCTTTCTCATTCTTTTTCGGAGCGTTGATCTTTGCAGACAAGCTCTGAGTCGTCGATATGGTAGATCGCAGAAGGCAGAGATCGGGCTTTACCATTTTTTACCCATATGTTTTATCCTTTCCTGCAATTATACTCCTAATTTTCCTTGGGTAGAAATGAATTTTGGCCTTTGATCCCTTGCGTTGCGCATCGAGGTCATCTCTTTCCTGTCAACATTTAGCTAAGGGGGGGTTTCTTCATTTACATGTATTTGAAGGTCAAAAATCAAAATTTCTTTAAGTATTTGGGATTCTTAGCCTAGAAATGTATTTTAAAACATCTGCAGATCCTCATCAACAATTTTTAAGGTTACATAGTATGAAAATTTTACAAACCTTATTCCTCCTCACACTCTTTTATACTTCTTCAACTACTTAGCACAAAAATAGTGCTAACACTACCGACCCTAATTTTGCCAAAATTTCAAATCACCCGCAGTTCTTGGGTTCCAATTTTGAATATCTTCCCAGCCTTAGGGATATTTTCTTGGGTTTTACTTTTATACATACATGATCTCCTAATTGGAACTCTTGAGGAGTTATTTTCAAGTCGACATAACTCTTTTTTCTTGTCTTGGGAAGCCTTCAAATATTTTTGTACCTATTTCACTATTAGTTCCATATCATTTAACAAATCAGGCCCTAAAATTAACCTATTGAATGGAATAATCCAATAAATTGGAGTGTTACATTTGCATCCATATAAAATTTCAAAGGGACTCATTCCAGTCGATACCTGAAAATGACTATTGTAAGAAAATTATACTAAGTGCAAGTAATATTCCCACTTACCCAGTTTTTCTATTACTATGAAAATATGATTTACAACAAGATCTAGGAGCTAAATTAATCCTCACAGCTCAAGATATTCATAAATTATGTAGAAAAACAATGAAAAGAGCAAAATTAACACATAGGAATGATGCCAATAACTGAGTTTATTATCACTTTCCAGTATGTAAAATGTTCCTAGAACATCATTATTATACAATAGGAGAAAATCGCAAGCCTTTAGAGGGAAATTGGATGCATACATGTGGAAGGCTTATATTAGACGTCAAAACCCCCCTAGGTGGACTAATGAGCTCCCTAACCACATCAAACGGTCACGAATGCATGTGGGAACCTGGCTGGAGCATCCTAGGACATAAATGAAGGTATTGTAGGTATTGTGGAGTGCATGGGTGAGTGGGAGTGGCTCTAAGAAGCAATAAATGGTCCAAAAGATCCAAAAACACCCAAATACCATGCATGGGCACCTATGGTCAACCAATTTCCATGTTTTATGGATTCGGGCCACACCAAGGACTAAAAATTCATAAATGAGAGTGCATGTGTAACCATAATGATCAAATGTGTGTGTTTGGGTCCATTAATTGTTAATGTATTTGTAACTTCAAAATGCATTCACTTGTATATTTTATATATTGTATTTCATTGGTCCTCGATGTTCCTATTGGGAGAATCATTAATGTAATCAAGTCATGAAAAGTCATAAAGATTAACCCTCCTTTGTAAGTTAGGGGAAAATTCCCCACAGTTGAGGGGCACTAGGGTTATTAGACTCTCCTAGAGAAGTCAGCCCTCGTAAGTAATTGTCAAGTCAAAAAATATTATAAATAGAGAGTGGACCTCTCTATTTGAGAAACACACTCACTCAACTATAGCACATGAGTGAGAGAGGAGGATCTCCCACAAGTGAGAGAGAGAGTAGCTGTCGGAGATCATCTTTGTGTTTTTGGGTTTTACTTTTGCTATTGGTGCTCATTCTATCTCTGGGGAAGTTGTGGGGTTTTCTCCTTTATGGTTTCCCTGGGGAAAAATCTTTGTGTCTGTTCTCTTGTGATTATTGTTTTTCATGTTATTCTCTTAGATAAGATCCTAGATTATATTGATTAAATGATAAAAATCTAACATGGTATCAGAGCTAACTTGAGAAGAAGACACTACGCTGCTATATAATCTAGGGATTCTTAATTTTTGGGTCTCTATCCATAGATCATCATCAAAAGGAGGCTAGGTTGACTCTCCATTAAAGGGCGCATCTTTCTATCGAAGAAGAATTTTACTATGGGCATTTTCAGTCACTATAGCGGGAAATTAGGGATTTTCACATAAGAGGAATTTTTGAGTGAGCCCAACATAGGATTTCTATCCTTCTCAAAATCAAAATTTAGAGACCAAGATTGAAATTTTTGGTTGAGTAAAACTATGGGAAAGTCAAACCCTAATTTGACCCCAGACCAGAAAACCCTAAAATACTAAAACTAGTAGTTTTGGTACATTCACTATCTCTCGAGATTGGAAAAGGCTCAGAAGCCGTAATTTTTATAGGGTAAATAAAAATTCATGTTGAACACTTTGTAAACATTTCAGCCTCATATTCGTTACTTTCTGGGAGATATAATTCCACCAAATCAGGGTTCGATCCTCTCTCAGGATTCATCCCTAAACAAGACACCTAGGGATAATTTCTATATCTCAGGCCACGAAGGTCCGAATGAAATTTTGCAAGATGTTCCAAATAGAGCATGGACTGTACATTCTATGGTAAATGTTTCATACCTTGAAGGTCAAATAATGACACATGGCAGTATGTACAAGTTCGCTATGCTAGATAGTATTGAAATAAGTCACCTTGGGAAAACTCTCATAAATCCCAATTTGTGAAACCACTTCTACTCAAAACTATGGTGTTGGAAAGAGGATAGATGAGGCTACCTTAGTGAGATGTTTCCTACATAGAGGAGTAGTAATTTCAGAGATAATACAAAAACAATATCAGGTAGTTATGTAGAAGAAATTGAAGAAAAATAAGGCATCAGATATTTTGTAGTTCTGATCACAGTTTTGGCAAAATTAGTATGCTTCTCAACTCGTCTTCAGGAGGCCCACCTTTCTATCTAATCAAATATGAAAGATTCTAAGTTTTGAAAATTATGGTTTCTCTGACAAACCCTAGAGCAGCTAGATCCAGAACTAGGATGGTCACCTCAAATCGGTATGATCTAATCTTTTGCTATTTACATTTGAGGTTCTCATTTCAAAATGAACTATTACACCAACTTGATGGCAAGCTTGGTGAAGCTGAAAAATTCTGAGCATGGAAGTATATGATTTCACTGGTTCTTGAAAAAAATGAATTGGACACCTACATAAGTGGAGAGGTTCCATTTCCAGAGGGAGATGAGACTAAAGCCTTACACAAGAAGAACTTGGTCAAGGCCAAGAATATCATTGCTGATTCAATCAAGGATCACCTTATACCACACGTGTCTTCCCTAAAGACACCTAAAGATATGTTTGATTGCTTAACCAAGCTATTTGAAGAGAAGAACATAAATCAGAAGATGAATTTGAGAAATCAGTGGAAGAATGTAAAGATCCAGAATGCAGAGACCACACAGTCATACCTTACAAGGGTATCTCAAATCAAAGAACAACTTGAAGCAGTGGATGAAGAAGTAGAGAATACATAAATTGTGATAACCACCTTGAATGGCCTCCTAGGATCATGGGATTCATTCATTTGAGGAATGTGTGCTAGAAGGAAGTGATTACTTTCAGCAGAATCTCAGAAGAGTGCACACAAGAAGAAACTTGGCTCATAATAAGACAAAGAGAAGATGGGAGCAATTGAAGATCAAGCTCTCACGATCCAAAGAAGACCCCTCAAGCGATGAGGAATATGAAGGACTCAACTCTTGAAGAACCTCTTATCCATATTAGCATTTGGATAGAAAATGATGTTGTTATGAACGAAGAAGATCATGAAGCTGAAGGCTTGAGAAGGAGTCTACCCCAAAACGAATAAAGATAAGTATTCAATTGTCATTTCATGATATTATTTTGTTATGCATATGTTTATATTCAGTTGATGTGTTATGCATGATATAATTTTTACATTAATGACAGTATACTACTAATATGCATGTGATGGGTAAGTAGATCATCGTGCTATACAACTCTCCATTGCTACTTATCTAAAATGAAACCTCTTTGCTAACATATTGGATTAGTGCACAATCTCAATGATGTCATAGTAGTGATGGAAGGCATCTAGAAATTTTTCGTAAGATATGGATGAATGTTCTATTGGCTAAAATAGTTGCATGATTATATCTTTATGCATAATAATTTTCCACTATGAATATGCCTTATCAAAATTTTCTAACCTTACAACTAATGCATTTGACTTGTAGGAAAGATCACATACAATCGCCTACATGAAAAGAAGGATGAGAATTGTTCCAAAGAATAAGTGACAACAGCTCAAGAAATAATCCAAAATGAAGAATAGTATGACGAGACTGCAAGAGGCCTCAGACACACTCTATTTATGTGACACTATTGAGTGACATAATTGATGCAGATCCTTCCATCTATGAAGGAGTAGCCAAGAAAAAAGGGAAGGAGAGTACTAGTTCAAGAAGAATGATGTCTAGAATGCGATGTCGAAGACCTGAAGGGAAGTCCATAGTATATTCCATATGTATCTGCAAGATCCATCATGCAGTAGTTGGAAACATTGTGGGATACAAGGCAAGATTCGTAGCACGAGACTTCTCACAGAAAGAAGGCATAGACTACGAAGAGACATTTGCAGCCACTGGAAGTTAAGACACATGACAGGTAGACTCATGTGTGAAAATTAAAGAAGGCCTTGTACGAGCTCAGAAGGAACCCATGGGATAACACATACATGAGGAGCTTGAATATCACCTAGAGTGATGAAGATATTAACCTTTTCTACAAGGTTTAAGATGAAATCCTATAGAGGATGACAATCTCACAGATGGGTGCGAGAAGAAATTTTGAAAAAGGTTCAAGATAGAGGATCTTGGTATCTAGTGACCCTAAGTGGATACATAGAATATTAGTAGTAGAGGAAGCTACTTGTCACTCTAGTACATAATGTTTCAATACATAGAGTATGAAAGTTAGAGGAAGAATGATGCCCCACTTTAGAGGGAGTGAGTACAGAAGATCCTGAGGTTTGACATGGTACGACAGGATGGACAACTTACTAATGGCTCTAGGCTTTACTGAGAGTAAAGCGAATTCCAACCTTTACTTCAAGGTTGAGGGTGGAAGACCAGTGATGCTCCTGTTATATGTCGATGACTTGTTCCTAAAAAAAATGTGGAACTCATTAAATTTGCAATAAATAGACATACTACCGAGTTCGAGATAAAGGACTTGGGTATGGTACTTTCTAGACATAGAGATGTGGTAGAGTGCGAATGGAATCTCCCTTGGACAAGGGAAGTATGCAGTAGAGATCCTATAGAGGTTCATGATGATGGACTACAAGGACATGGCCACACCTATGGCATCGAACTTGAAGCTATTGAGTGATGCTTCATCAGAGTCGGTTGATGCCATGATGTATCGTCAGAAGATTGGGTCATTGATGTACCTGAAAAATACAAGACTAGATATTTTCTTTGTTATGAACAAATTGATGTTCTTGATAGATCCGAGACATGTTCACCTTATTGCTACAAAGCATATTATGAGGTTACTGAAGGGTATAGTTGACTATGGGCTAAAGTATAAAATGGATATTAACCTGGAGGGTTATGTGGATTCATATTGGATAGGTAGTGCCATTGATAGGAAGAGCACTTTGGGGTGCTACTTCAGTATGGGATCAAGTGTGATCTCTTGATTTATTAGGAAGGATTCCTGTATGGCGTTGAGTATAGCCGAGGCAAAATATGTTGCCACTTGCTCGACTACTTGGGATAGAGGAGCAATGAAGCTCCAGTCTGTGATCTAGATCAAAATCTCTCGAAAGAGGGAGTTCTAGAATAGTCATTGAGACAGGTTGTCTGAGCATAAAATCCTATATAATCTCATAGTTTTCTCAGATGTAAATAGTCTTGTACATTTTCCTCGGATGTAATCAATCCTAGCAAAGCTCGCAGGTTATCCTTGGACATAATCAACCCTGATGTGATTCTATGCTAGAAATGGCCAGAGTGAAGTTTGAGTACTTGAGGGAGAAGATTGGTGTTCTACAGATCGAGGTTCCTTCCAAAGGGAAGTGATGAGTCCGAGAGCCCTCTTGACATGGTGGTAGGATGTGTTCCTCCCATGGTCAGAGGTAAGTGCTAAGCCCTTCTGACATGGTGGCAATATGTGTTCCTCCCATGGTTAGATGTAAGTGCAGGGCCTTTCTGACATGGTGGTAGGATGTGTTCCCCCCATGTTCATATGTGAGTGTTGAGCCTTTCTGACATGGATGTGGGATGTGTTCCCCCTATGTTTAGATGTGAGTGTTGAACCTTTCTAACATGGTGGTAGGTTGGGCCTCCCATGGTCAGATGTGAGTGCTGTGCCTTTCTGACATGGTGGTAGGATTGGTTCCTCCCATGGTCAAATATAAGTGTTGAGACCTACATCCAACATGAAAAAGGGTTGGATCTTGTTACAACTGATTTTACCACACATGGTGGATTACACCTTTGTGACCTTCCCTGTCCCTATGTAGACTCTTTAGACCCCATGGACCATTTTTGTACCTTTGATGTTTCCAAAATCATCCCTAAAAACATGCATTATTTGCTATACATGAATTTTAAACCTATTCTCGCGTATATACGTGGATTTGACCCTTAAAACCATGTACATCGGGATGTGTGCAAAAGGCCAAATAGTTTTGGAGTTTTCCTTGATGTGGATCTGAGTCACTTGTCTCTTGGAATTACATATGCCTTGAGATCACTCAGATTTAGCCTTCCATTACCCCATTGAAGCACTATATAAGGAACCCTTTGGATACATTAAAAGAGGAGGAATTGAAGAGTAAGAAAACTATAGTTCATTGTTGCCAGAGCTTATACTTGAGTCTACATCCCTTTGTCCCTTGGAGAAATTTGTGTTCTTCCCAAGCTTGCCTTTGCTTGTGATCTTGATATTGAGAGATGGAGGATTAAAGTGGTGGATTCCCAGGTGGAGGACTTAGTTTCTCCAAATTGCAGACGTGCCGACAAAGGTTGTCACTATTGTAATCTCTAATTTATATAAATAGAAATATTTTTTCCTGTCCAATAATGTGTATTTTAATGATTATTGAATCCATGGATTATTTTAAATGCTTATATGTTATTGATTATATATGCTAGAGTAGGTCTAACACAATTATATAGCATGCTTGTCTTGTTTGCTGAATGTTGAAGGAGCAAATTATCAATACAATCAAGAGTGGAAAAGCTCAATGGGGATCTACATCAACTGTCTAGAATAAGGTATGTTTCAAGATCCTTTAGTGTTAAATGTTTGGTTTCTCTTGCATATAGAAAAGGATTGATTTATACGGTTACCGTGTCTATTGTGGTACCCCAAGCCATATGAAGTTTTCTTCGTAACATAATTGGCGACCATACTAGGGAGTTCCTAGTAATTTCCTTTGGGAGTTTTTATCAGCATTCAATGTTCTTGAATTGCTCTGATTTTTCAGTTTCTGAGTCGGGTCTGGGGGCATGTTTTCCTATTAGTGTCTGATTGGAGTAAATAATGTCCTAGCTTGTCTATTTACCTTCTTTTTTATCTCTTTTTCTTCCTGTACTGGAGTTTTTGCTTCATAGTCACGTGTACATGTGGTTTTTACTGTGATTTCCGTGTATATACGCAGGTTTTCTACACACAGTCGCGTAAGCACTGAGTTTTTCCTTTTAGGGGAAGATTAAGTGTTACTAGGTGAGTTTTGATGATTGCTGAGTCTCCTTAGATGCTTCTAGAGTCTGTATACACCTCTATTTCTGACCAGAGACGCTTGTTAGGTTGAATTTTTTAAAATGTTCTTGTCATTGCATTTTCTATTTTTTGTTTTTGGATTAGTGAATTAGGTCTCTTTTACCTTAGTGCTTTGCGTGGGTGCTGTTTGATAGTGCTTGCAAATTTTGGTGGTGGTAGAGTCATTATTTTGCTTTATTATCTCATTTTAATTCAAAAAAGACAAAAATATTTGCTTCTTTGCATCATTATGCATCATTGCATTTTGCATTTTGCATGGTACTTGCACTAGGTTTGCTTGGAGAAGTATTAGTTAGATTTTCATATAGGAATGATTGCATTTTTCATTTGAAGGAAAATTTTGCATTTCATGTAGTAGCATACCTCGTTTTTCATTTGACATAGTGCATTTGCATTGATTGTTAGGTGTGCATTTTACTTCTTGTTGCATCATAACACCATTAGTTGCATGATCATTTTCCCTTTTGAGTAATAATCCAATTAAAATCAACACATAATAAAATGAATTACACTCTTTTCTTTTGTAGGGTGCACCAACAAGATTAGGTTTTAGGGTCTTGGAATAGTTCAATGTGAATAAATTCTCCAAGACCACTAAACAAAACATGTATGTGTCTGTCTAGGTGAGAGTGTGAAATTCCTTGGTATAATTAGTGTTTCTCAATATCCTCCTCTTACAACGGAGTTAAGCACGAGGCAGTGTGAGTGGTTAATGATTGAGATGACCCCTGATCATAACTGAGTAGCACCAGAGATATTTCCAGGATTGTATTTGTATCTAGGGGCTCTTTCGGTAGTTTTGGGCTTTGCTACCCTGCCCATACAGTCAACCCCCCCTGCGACTGTCCACCTAAGCATTGATTATATTGAGGTGACCTTAGTTTCCTTACCTAGGTTATCAAGGGGGTACTTCATAGAGGTTATTCTGTAAGTTTCCTGGCCAGGTAGGGGTTAGACATCACAATCGCTATATGCGTTGAAGCTGAGGGACACTATAAATGGTTATGAACCTCCTCTTATTGTGTATGGGAGTCTCAAGCCTCTCCTAGGTGAGACATACCTACTTCATTCGGGAGATCACATATCCTACCCTTGTTTGCTTATGATTTGGATTTACATTGTATAGGTGTATGCTCTGTGCATGCTAGTTTTCCTAGGGTTTGTGTAATTAGAAAGAGCCTTTTTCATTTTTTGAGTCATTATGGATTCAGGTGCAGCACTTCGCCGTTCTTGTCGTTTAGGAGGGCTTCTGCCTTCCACATCTCCTCCTCCTTTGGGAGAGAGAAATAAATAGTTCGAGCGAACTACTTCTCACGTTGATTTGCACATGATGGGTGATAGCGAGGATGATATTCCTGAGATGTATTCTCCACCTCAAGAGGTTGAGGAGGAAGATCCTACTCCTGTATATGATCCTTCACTAGAAATACCTTCACATTTCGGTTATGATCCCTCATTCACGGGTCATTGGTAGTGGTTTCCAGGCAATGAGACTCACCATGAACCCACAAGCACTAGTCATGTTAGTTATGGCATGCCTGATATCCCTGCACATGATTCGGCACATCATGCTAAGTCAGAAATTGAACCTAGCACTACGCTTAGGGGCACTCCTATTGCTTTTCATGCAGAGAGATTTGGGAGCACTAGTCACATTGCACCTTCCATCTCGCGTGGTTAAAGCTACCTCACATGCCCATCCTAGACCTAATGTTAGTAGTCATATGTGGATACCAGAACCAAGACAAGTGACCATAGGGTTCATGCCATTTACATCCCTTCACATGTCCCTTCGTCCCCAATTCCTACTCCTTCGAATGCATTTTTGACAACCCTTCCTCCCCCACATTCACGTGGTCCTTTAGGTCAGAATGTTGCTACTAGTCCTGTTCATACTTCGACTGCTCGCACAGTAGTATCTTAGAGCCGAGTATCTCCTGTTGTCTCAAGAGGTCATATTCCTATTTCTAGATCATCTTATGGTCCATCGCAAGGAGTTCCCCATATCCCTACTTATGGAGCTTCTCATGGGATATCCCATGGGACATCTAATGGAGCTTCTCATGAACAATCTTATGGACCGCAGTATGGACAGAGCTATTAAAATTATGGGTATGGGTATCAACAACTCACTTCTCTAATTATGGATTTGTAGCACCACATAGTCAAGGTACACCACATCATAATGCTTCCACGCAACCCTACATGGATTAACCAGGAGGAGAATATTATGGCCAAGGTCATGGTATTTACAGTAGTCATCCTTATATGAACCAAAACTATCAGGGAGCGTGGCATAGACCAGCTCAACCTAGGCTCCCTTTCCTCACAATGTTAAATTTACCTTACTTATCGAGACTAATGAATGATCCAGTATCTCATGACCCGGCTTGGCCGGCTGTCCCTAACAAAATTCCCTTGGACATTCCCAAATTCGAGGGAAAACCAGGAGAAGATCCTAGTGAACATGTCACTACCTTTCACCTTTGGTGCTCTTCCAATTCCTTACATGATGACTCAATTCATTTAAGTCTATTTCAACGCACCCTCACCGGGCCCGTAGCGAAATGGTACATAGAGTTACCAAGGGAGGCATTCGTTTTGTTCTATGACCTTGCTATGAATTTCCTCAATCACTTCTAGCTACCAATGCGTTACGACGTTGGTACAGAACTCTTGTTGAAATTTCAGCAGGACAAATCGACACATATCTCAGACCATATCCAAGAGTGGAGTAGACGGAAGAGGTTTATTAAAGCTTTCATACCGCCGAAGTTTCTCCTTGAGTGGTTCCTTAAATCATTGCTACCTTACAATGTGAAGGATTTTTCTACATCTAGAGTTCACAACGAGGAACCAACAATTTTTAGGGCATAGGAATTGGATTTGATTTATGCTCAATCCAAACTATTATATGAGATCATACCTAATGCTCTGTGTTATAGTTTCAATCCCAAGATCAAGCCTGGACCACATGTCTATGGCATTGTGGGTTGTATAAGTACCAAACCTGTGGATTCGGTTGTGAAACAAGTGAGTCAATTGTCTATCAATCAATCTGCTTCGGGACAAGCCATGGCTTCGTCTCAACCCACCCAAACAACGAGTGTACTTTCCATGTAATCATCGGACCAGAAGGGAAACCAGCAGCTCAGAAGGAATAAGAAAAAGGGTTAAAAAAATTATAAGGGTGGGAACAAGAATGAAAATGCCAATTTTAATGACAATAATGATAACAATGCTGGGGGGGACAAGCAGTCTAAACGTAAGGTTAATTTTCCTTGCAAATTGTGCAAGGATGAGCACCTCACTTACTTATGCCCTCATATGGAAGACACCTAGAGGTTCATAGCATAGGGCCCAACTGTGCTGACAAATCCTTTACCCCATATTCAAAATATGAACTCAAGGACCCATGATCCTCATCCTGCGTCGGGTGGAGATCAAAATCCACTGGAAACCAGTACTGGTCATGGGTGCATCAACATGGTGCATCCTACTAAGGTTGTGATCGTGCGAAAGACTATGGTTCATCACAACCAGACCTTGGGAAGGAACCTCCTCCTACCAAGAGCCCTTTGCATATTGAAAACCCTATGGATAAACTTGATATTGCAACTCACATTCCTAAGGGAGTCCTAAAGCATTTGGGGCACAATCCTAATGCCTGAGCTGCCCAAAAATATTTTGTCATCGAGGATTTGGGCCAAACTCTTTGTGCGATGTCTGTGCTTGAAGTTCTTCAGAGTTTTCCTTTGCAAAGGAAATCTTTGCTTTCTACTCTTGGGGTGAATGTTGATAACTCTTCTTCTGTCATCAAATTTGAAACCATGGGACTATAGCCTCACTTTCCTTACTATGTGTCTCTCTTGATTCATGTAGAATGTCTTAACATGATTGTCAAACACACTGTGATTGACAAAGGCACTGCTGCTTCCGTGATGTCTTTGTCATGTTGGAAGGGTTTGGGTTCTCCCGAGTTGTCTAAATCTGCTACCATGTTGACTTCCTTTGATGGTAGATCGGTTCAGCTGCACAAAATTCTTCCTTCTCTTAAGGTCCATTTGGGAGGGAAGACCATCGCGATCGAGGTCGAGGTGGTTGATATGCCCCTTGATTACAATCTTTTACTAGGTCGAAATTGGATGTATAGTATGCAATCTGTAGCCTCTTCTCTATTTCAAGTTGTATTCTTTCCATTAAATGGGAATATTGTTACGATTGATCAAACATCATTCAAAAATCCGAGTGTTAATGCATTGTCGAGAGCTTCTATCCCAATTATCGACCATTCTCAGCCGACAACTGGGAGTGTGGGTGTAGGTATGTATCCATCCCTTATGGGTACATTTAGTTGTCCTACACCCGTCCTTATGATTAGATCTAGTTTTGATGGTGCTTCATCTTCATTGAATTTAGTATCTTTTCGCACTACCGATATGGAAGATCCTTGGATTATTCCTACACTAAGTCCTTTGAATGGACCTATCGAAATGGACGTGTCATTGCCTGCAGCAATGATATCATATCAAGAAAATCTTGATTGTGTTGCAGAGCCTACTCCTTCCTCTTCACAGACGGAGGAGGAGGACCCGTATGTGCTGCCTGCATGGGCAGTTGAGTCCTTTCATGCACATGATTTCCTTGATAGTGTTTTTCCATCATATGAAGCTATTATTGAGGCCATGTCTAAGGTTGAGCCACCTTGGAAAGAGTTACATCATAGGTCTTATTTTCTTCCCAAACTTGACTGTTTGGAGCATGAGGACTTTAGGGAGATTCTTAGCGAGAATATTGGTAGCCCCGTGGTTCCATTAAGCTCTCCTAGTCAGATGGATGATGGGAACATGTCGAATATATCACCTACTATTCCTATCAATATCTCTTGCAATCCTTACAGGATTGAGAATGTCTATATTGGGGCACAATTTTCCCATGCTGAGATTCAGGAGTATACCGAGCTGTTTAAAGAGTTTCATGACATCTTTTATTGGTCATACGAGGAAATGCCAGGTATTGACCCTCGTATTGTTGAACATGAAATTAAGACCTCTCTGAATGCAAAGCTTGTTTGACAATGTTTGCATGCAGTGAATCCTAGAAAAGCATATGTGATTAAGGCTGAGATAGAAAAGATGTTAAAATATGGTTTTATCTATCTTGTTCCCTTGATGAAGTGGGTTTCAAACCCCATTCTGGTGGATAAGAAACAGGGAACGATCCATATATGCACTGATTTCCGCAATTTAAATAGTGCTTGTCCTAAGGATAATTTTCCCACACCATTTATTGATCAAATTTTGGATGAGTGTGAGGGAAGCGAGGTATTTTCCTTTATGGACGAATTTTTTGGATATAATCAAATTCATATCAAACCCGAGGATCAACACAAAACTGCATTTATCTGTCCTTTGGGTGCATTTGCATATCGAAAGATGCCTTTCAGTCTTAAAAATGCCGGAGCCACATTTCAGTGGGATATGACCTTGAGTTTTCACAATCTCAAATAGATTATTGAAGTCCTTTTGGATGACCTTGCTACTCATTCTTGGTTGTGAGCACGTCATCCCTACCATTTGAGATTAGTATTCAAAATATTCTGCCACTACCTGGTTAGGTTAAATCCACCTAAGTTCATCTTTTGTGTGAAGTCTAGTCGCTTGCTAGGATTCATTGTTTCCAAGGAGGGTATAAGAGTCGATCCCTTAAAGATGGAGGAAATACTTCAATTGTCTCCCCCATAAAATATTAGACATCTTCAATGTTTACAAGGCCTGGAAAATTTCTTACGGAGATTCATGGTTAACTTTGCCAATTTGACTAAAGGATTTATGCATCTTTTAAAGAAGGACACTACCTTTTGCTGGGATGAGTGAGCCTAAGAGTCCTTTGATGCTCTTAAGCGAGCCTTAGCATTGGCCCCCATGCTTAGTCCACCCGACTATAGCCATGACTTTTTTATTTATGTGGTCGCATCCATGGAGATGATTGGTATGGTTTTGGTTCAGGAGGATGAGGAGCTCCATGAGCATGTCATATAATATTTGAGCCAGAACCTTATAGATGCGGAAATCTGTTATTCCCATGTGGAGAAACTTGCTTTAGCTACCGTTCATGCGGTTCAGATATTGAGACACTACATTCTCCTTCACCAGACCTTGGTGGTAGCTCATGTCCATCCATTTCAGTTCGTCCTCACTAGAAGGATGATCAAGGGAAAGTATAATAAATGGATTGTTATTTTGCAAGAATTTGATCTCGAGTTTATTTTGACGAAATCGAAGAAATCGTTAATTTTTGCGGAGCTCATTTCTAATTTCCCAAGTGAGGAGGAGGAGGAGGTTTATTAGGATACATTTTTTGATGAGCATATTTTCCTTATCTCAACTTTGGATCCATGGTATGGGGATATCATCATATATTTACAAATGTTGAAGGTCCCTACTCACCTGTCACGTGATGAGTGACGACAATTACGTCACATATCTAAGAACTACCTTATAGTGGATTACACTTTGTACCTCCATGGGGTAGATTCCATTTTACATCATTGTTTAACCCATGAAGAGGCTGAGGTTGTGCTGAATGATTGCCATAGAGGGGCATGTGGTGGTCATTTATCAGGGCTTTCTACATCGCAAAAAATCTTGAGAGTGGGATATTTTTGGTCGTCGATCTTTAAATATTGTGTTAATGCAGTCAAGAAGTGTCACCCTTGCCAGGTGTTTGCATGCAATATGCGCTCACATCCTACCCCATTACATATGATTATCACTGCCGGTCCCTTCACTAAGTGGGGGCTTGACTTCATGGATTGCAACCTAGCTTTTGGCTGGGGGGAATCATCATATTATAATGGCTATTGATTATTTCACGAAATGGGCTGAGGCTATGCCCATGATAAAATTGAATGGTGAGATAGCCGTGCATTTCGTATTCAACCAATTTATTACTCAATTATGTATTCCGAAATAGTTTGTCGCTGACCAAGGTAGGCACTTTCATAATTGAATGATGCAAGAGTTGGCCTCGAAGTCTTGCCGATTGAATGTGAAATCCCTTCATTAAAGCTAGCCATATAGCTTTTACCAGACACTTTTGCATTGGAGGAACAATTGGTCCACTTAGAGCAGCTTAATGAGAAGTGCTGAGATGCCTTAGTGGATCTAGAAGTAAATAAGCGTCGTGTTAAGGTCCAATATGATAAGCATGTCTGTTCGAGGAGGTTTAGTGAAGGATATTTGGTCCTTTTGTGGGATCAATCTAAATAACCCTTGAGGGCAGGGAAGTTTAATCCCATGTGGCATGGTCCTTACGTGGTCAAAATTGTGTTAGAGAAGGGCACCTATGAGCAGGTGGATTATGAAGGGATAGACTTAGCGGAGCCTAGAAATGGGCTCTATCTTAAAAAATACAATGCATGATCTTTAGCTAGGGCTGATTATTGTATGTTATTGTAGAGTTTTTTGCATAGTTAGGTTTTCTTATGCTGATCGAGTTTGTTGATTATCTTTCATTTCTTATGGTAGATGTCAATGGAGTCTTCCACTTACATAGGATTTACTAATGGTGCTATTCGCCACACTCAACACTCAGCCTCTATTACTTGGGTGATTTATACTCCTACGGGTCAGGTATTGTCTTCAGGAGGCGTATGTTTATGGCCTTCTTTGAACAATGTTGTTGAGTATAGTGCCGTTATCGAGCTATTACGGGATGCCATTTCACATGGTGTTCTCTCTCTTGAGGTATGTATTGATTTGCAGTTAGTAGTGTCATAGATTAATGGCTTGTATCGTATTAGGGATCCAACATTATTACAAATATTCTTACATATGAGATTGTTAGAACGACAATTTAACAACATAACATACATACATGTTCCAAGAATTTTTAATCAAGATGTTGACTCATATGCTAACTATGTGTTAGATTGGCATTTGTTTCATAGACCATAAGCACATCACAAACATACATTTTTACACACATGTAAATAAATAAAATTGAACATCATAAAAAAATTTCATTAAACATCCAAAATGTGACATCATAATACAAAAATGGGGCTTCCAATCCACCAAAATATAATACACGGTAGTACAAAAATGAATCACTCTCAAGTCTCTAATCCTATGGAGGAGGAGGGGGGTTTTGATCGTGGTAGCACACCATGGCTCTGGCTAGTCATCGGAATAACTGAACCCATGCTTGTGGTACACCAACCACCTGACACTCCATGGCCTCAGGAAAGTCATCGACTTGCACCATGGGTACTCGGTGTGTCAATCATACTAAGTTTGTGTGGATTCTTTGGAGTTTCCTCTCTACATCCACACCCATGATGTCATCTCCTCCTCCCCTCCATCTATGAGTAGGGAAGCCATCAGGCCGATGTGGTCCAACATCTACATACATATGACAGATTGTCACTATGTGTCATCACACCAAAACATGTATTTTGAGTCTATATATCAAAAAACACAAAAAAAATTAATAATTCAAAAAAAAACTTTAAAAATAGGGTTTGGGATTCGTTATCAATATCACCATATGCTGATATTGGTGGTAGGGGCATGTCGGGATCTCCCCGAAAATCTATCCCCGCATAGGGATAATCATCGATGGAAACAATCTGCCACCGCCACCATGGAAATAAGTTATCTGGGTAGGGGTTAGACACCCTACCTCCGCCCAATATGAACATAGAATTTGTCCAAATTCATTGGGTTGTATCTCAAACCCCATGAGGAGGAACATCAACTGGGCTTAGCCCCAGAACACGCTCAAAGAATATTGTGCTCAGTATACTACTGAAACCGAAGTTTCGTACCCTACCCATCTTGCAGTCACTGAGCTGCTACTTCATGTTAATCAATAGTACAATGCTCTAGTCATACACTATAGGTCTCATGCACTCCACTACATAGAACATGAATGGTCACGAGGCCTAGTGGAGTGATGCTATACCAGCTATCCTGCCAAATGCCAATAGTATGGCCTTCAGTCCTCGCACCTGGATGGAGTTTGTTAGGATTTGAATCCCCACCTTTTCTATGTCTGAAAAATAGTATACTGCAATGTACTCATAAATGGTGAGGCCTCCTCTAGGCCCACAAGAGTGTAGGTTCACCACCTCTCCCCATCGGGACAATCCAGTAATGAAATATATGTCCTCCACCTCTATAGTGAGGGACATACCGTCGATATGAAAGGACTCTGAGTCTAGATCCCAGTAGTCTACTAGCATCTGCAGGAGTCTTGGTTTGGCTCTCAGGCTGCCAAGACACCAAAAATTGTATATCCCAATTGCAAGTAGAGCTTTTTGAGCCATCAAATCACCCCGAACAGCCTCTTCTACATCTCCATGTTCCCTCTCCCTCCATTCTAGAACCATCCTACACATTAAAAATAATTTTTGGTGAATATATACCTTAAAAAACCATGTGTGTAGCCACGTATTGTTAGAATAATCAAACCCATAGTATTACCCACTTAGACATTAATTCATTTATTTTTGTCTTATTTGCCTAGTTCATGAGTCCCACCATGTGCAAGTTGCTAATTGCCTATCCATAGAGGTCAAACTTTCCATCTTTGACTCATGTAGCACTTGGGAAAGCCTTAGGAATCAAATCTACTTTATTCATGGCCTCCTAGGTGCCCTTTTGCTTTTTCTGCTTTATTGCCTGCTTTTTCAGTGTTTTAAGGCACATAGGAAAGCAAGACTAGGTGAGGTGAACTTGTCTTTTGCCCCTTTCATCCTCCACTCTTTCCTCCATGCAAAATCATGTATGAGCTGCCATTCCATCACTCATTAGCTTGCCCATGCACCCTTTCCAATTCGTGAGCCTCATGACAGATTTGGGATCATCTTTTTACACCTATGGGGGATTTGCCTATTTTGGGTAAGCCTGCTTTATGCTAGTTTTGGATGCCTCCTTATGCATTCGATCTCTTGATATATTCTATATATTCAGCAACCTATGTTATTACAGGGTTGGCTATTGTACACTCAGTTAATATAATTTTGTGTTACAGCTCCATATTCAGTCTCCATTGTTAGCAATTTTGCATGATCAATTGATAATTTTTGTGGGTAAAATTAATCTACTGCTGGCCTGAATTTCTACATGGTATCAGAGCCATTGTAGGTTGTTACTCTCCTTCAAAAATTGTTTTGCAGGTTCGACATCAAGACTGGGAGGCTTCTACTGATAGCCGGGACATATTTTCTAAAGCTATGGATTCATAAAAAACTATCTTGACTCCCTTCAACTTTTTTGAATGGAAAGAAGAGATGGAGATATTGTTGAGAGAGAAAGGCCTCTACAGGGTGAATATGGCTACAGAAGCAGATCCCAATGCTGCTGCAGAGAAGATCAAATGGCACAATCGGAGAGATGAGGCCTATGGCCTCCTATGTCTCAGTATTTCCCGAGACCTCCTTTTCCATCTCGATGGATTAACTTCACCGGATCAAGTATGGGAGAAGATTTCTGATATTTTTGGAAAGACAGATGAGATGAGGGGACATCAGATCGAAAATGAGCTGATTTCTCTGAGTCCCAGTAGCTTTGAATCCCTGCAGCTATATTTCTCCAAGTTCAAAGCACTAGTTTTGCAGCTGAAGCAGTGTCGTATCGAAAAGAAAGATGATCAGCTCATATTGGCCATCCTCTCAAAGCTAGGACCTGACTACTCAGTCTTTGTTTCGACCTTCTATGCCACAAAACTCACAGCTCGAACTTGGAAGATTCCTAGCCTTGCAGATTTCATGGAATCTCTCACACAAGAACAAGACAAGCTAGTGATGATGGGCACCATCAAACCATCCAAATATCAAGCTTTGATTGCTGGAGATTCGAGGGTGGATTCAAAAAGAAAAAAGAAAGCTAAAAAGCCACCTGAGCAAAGAAGAGACAAGAAGCAGTCTCCAGAGGATCAACAAGGTCCCAAGAAAAATACCCAGAAGAATAAAAACAAAGGTGAAATGAACAAGTGCTCATACTATTCGAAGGGAAATCACACTGAAAGCTCTTGTATGAAAAAGTAGATTGATATGCTGACCAATCTCCTAGAGAAGAATGGCATCTCCCTTCCAGAAAGCTCAAAGAAGAGAGAAGGAGGATCAAGTTTCAATGACAGAGAGAGAGTTCATGCTCTAGTTGCTGGCACATCAAGCTCACCCAGTTTTATCATAGATTCTGGAGCTTCAAGACACATGGTTTCGACTAAGGAGGCCTTCTCCTCACTGGATATGTCAAAAATACCATCTATTGTACTGGGAGATGACTCTCTCACTGAAAGTAAAGGAAAAGGAAGGATAGATCTTGATCATGGTAACTTCAACAATGTGCTGTATGTCCCTGGTCTCGCCTCCAACCTTCTGTCAGTGTACCAGATGACCCACACTGGGTCTCCTAAGAAAGTCATATTCTCCCCCAATGAAGTTGAGATCACAAAAATCTCAAGTGGTAGAGTCATTGCAAAAGGAGTAGCGAATCATGCTCAAAAGGTATACATGTTTTCACACTTCCTACCTTACTCAAACCCCTCTGCTCTTCTTATCCATGCTAATGAATCTAGCAAGCTATGGCATGAAAGATTTGGCCATCTAAATTACAAGTATCTGTCTGATCTTAGTGAGAAAGAAATGGTCATAGGGCTGCCCGAGATAAAATTTTCCAAAGGAGTCTGCCAAGGCTGTATCCTAGGAAAACACCTAGAGCATAAGTTTGAGAAAGCTAGTCATGAGAGAACCTCTACACCCCTCGAGCTAATTCACAGTGATGTTGCTGGCCCATTCCCTCATATGTCCATGAGT
>LPNX011053361.1:226467-253523 GCA_001517045.1 Pseudotsuga menziesii
GGCATAGATAGAAATTCCACTTTAGGGTATGTTTTCATGCTTGCAGAAGGGCCAATCAGCTGGTCAATCAAGAAATAGAGTGCCATTGCACTCTCATCTACAGAAGCTGAGTATAGAGGAGTTGTTAATGCAGCAACTCAGTGTTTATGGTTGCAGGGTTTACTTGGAGAGTGTGGTTTTGAACCTGAGTACTCAACTACCATCTACTGTGATAACCTGAGTACCATTCGAATTTGCAAAGATCCAGTTCAGAAGCAGAGAACCAGACACATTGAGATTCACATGCACTACATCAGAGAGCTTGTGCATGATGGCACCATTTACCTACTCTTCTATTCATCTTCAGAACAAGTAGTTGATATCTTCACCAAAGCATTTTGTGAGAAGACCTTCAGCAATCTCAAATCACTACTGGGGATTGTTGATAATGCTGTAAAGGCATGAGTGGAGACAAGATTCTACAATTTTGTTTTTCAGTCCATGTTTAAGGGAGGATTTTCCCAAGTTGGTTTTGCCTCTTTCCTTGTTTCATATGGACTTGCAGTATGTAAAAGGGTGACTAAGCCTTGTTTCTAGGCCCTATATTTTTTATTTATTACTCATAAATTCAGGCTTAAGGGGGGGTGTTAGAATAATAAAACCCATAGTATTACCCACTTAGACATTAATTCATTTATTTTTGTCTTATTTGCCTAGTTCATGAGTCCCACCATGTGCAAGTTGCTAATTACCTATCCATAGAGGTAAAACTTGCCATCTTTGACTCATGTAGTGCTTGGTAAAGCCTTAGGAATCAAATTTGCTTTATTCCTGGCCTCCTAGGCGCCCTTCTGCTTTTTCTGCTTTATTGACTACTTTTTCAGTGTTTTAAGGCACATAGGAAAGCAAGACTAGGTGAGGTGAACTTGTTTTTTGCCCCTTTCATCCTCCACTCTTTCCTCCATGAAAAAGAATGTATGAGCTACCATTCCATCACTCATTAGCTTTCCCATGCGCCCTTGCCAATTCGTGAGCCTCATGACATATTTGGGATCAGCTTTTTACACCTATGGGGGATTTGCCTATTTTGGGTAAGCCTGCTTTATGCTAGTTTTGGATGCCTCCTTATGCATCGATCTCTTGATGTATTCTATATATTCAGAAACCTATGTTATTACAGGGTTGGATATTGTACACTCAGTTAATATAATTTTGTGTTACAGCTCCATATTCAGTCTCCATTGTTAGCAATTTTGCATGATCAATTGATAATTGTTGTGGGTAAAATTAATCTACTGCTGGCCTGAATTTCTACACGTATATGACTGTTTGAAAAACAGTCACGTATGTATGTGGGTTTGGGAGGTTTTCCCTCATGTAGCCAGCCATATACATGCAAAAAGCCTTGATTTCTGTGTGGGCCAAAACGACCAATTTAGACTGGCCTAAAAGTCAAATTTGACCATGGAAATTGAAAAAAGTAGCATGAAAATGGAAGAGGAGGACATGAGAAGTTACCTAGAACAAACAGTGTCGAATTTCACCGGACGAAGCTCTCGAAATTCGTGTTTGAAGTTCTGAGCTCAAATGGGTAAAAATTTCAAATGATGTGTAATTTTTGAATTTTTTATTATTGATAGAAAAAATTTGAAAATTTTGAAATTTTTTACCCCCTTTCTTTAGTTTTGGACCGTTTTGGACTAATCTGATGATGTAGGAGTCTGTTTTGAGCATTGTTTTGACCATTATTTTGACCCGTTCGTGCCGCTCTCAGGTATTTTGTCTAAACTGGCATATAGGTTAGATTTCACATCCGTGTACACTTTGCATAACATTATGACCATTTCATTATAACCTTAGGTATGAACCCATTCTATCTTGTCACGAAACATTCTTGTTATTTTACAAGTGACATGACGTGAATGGTAGAGCTTGACCATACATGGGTGCCCTAGTTAGCTCCTTTGTTGCATTTGGTGCCCATGCCGACATTTTTTCCTTTAGGGTGTGGGATTCCTTTGTATAGTATTGCCATGTCCTTGCACAAGAGCCTCATACTCCTCTTGAACATTTTGCTGGCCTTTGTCCCCAGGACTCCCTTATGTCAAGTTGTAATTGCATTATCATGAGTTTTGCTTTCCTTATTGAGCCTCATGCTGGCTTCCCTGACTTTGATTATCAGCTATATAGCCCGAGCTTGTCTCATGTCTAGACACACAGAGCCATTTTACATATCCTTTGTAGCTTGATTCCCCATTTTTTACCAGGAGGGGACTTTCCTCCGAGTGTCATTATCCTACACATGTGTCCTTGCATTGAGCATAGGCATGTTTCGCTGCTTGGAACTAGTTTGTTTTCCCATTGACACTCGTCTCCTCCTAATATGTAACTATAAAGCACTTTTATTCTTTTTCAATCTTTTTAAAATATTTGAAAAAGTCCAAAAAATAAAAAAACCAAAAAGTCAGACAAGAAAAGATGTTATCTTTGGCAACAGTCGAGTCATGTCGCCTTCGAACAGAGCACTATATATCACATCGGTTGGTTGGGTTAATAGTTTGACTTTAGGAGCTGTACTCATTTCTCTGAGTTTATCTCCATCGATTGGTTAAGCTTCCAGTCCCTATGGAGCCTCTATCGATGCCTCCCATGTCGCAGAGATGTCCCATTTTTGTATATCAAGTCTATGCTACCTACATTCAGTCACCATTCGCCTTTATGCTATTGATCGAAGGAAGTTGAAACCTGAGTCGACCATTCCTTAGTTCTCTTGACTTTACATGTCGACCATTCTCAGTACTGGTACTGGTTCATGCACTTTATGATCGAATCCTTCCACATTATATAGCCTTGCTGAGTACCTCATGTTGGATGATGAGGGATGCATTAATGCCCTCCTTCTAGTATATTTCATCCCATTGACTTCAGATCATTTATTCTAGGATAGGAATCTAGAGTCATTTTTTAGTGCCTTGAGACTTGCAGTAATCAGTGGCAGGTTCTTTCGCCATCGACAGTTTGGGAATACATCAATGTCCCCTGATCAATGGATCCTCTCAAGTGTTTGACCTCAACACATTTATTCACACTTGTTAGTTTCCACTCTAGTACCTTGATTCCCATTTTCATTATCGGTCGGTGATCTCGTGTCTATTAATGGTATACATCAATGACCGGTAATCAGATGATGGACTACTATGTTCGACCTCGACACCTCTATTCACATAGTAGGACATGTACTTGTAGCAGATTGTGTAGAAGACCTTTTAGATTGGTGGCATTTCATATATGCTACCTCCTTGATCGTGCCAGCGTTCATGATATTTCAGCTCTCATGACTTGATTCGAGTGTATGTCAGTTATTTCTAGTCATTATGGAGATCTTGATCCATTATATATCTTCAGCCTTCATGGAGATCATGATCCTTTGAATATCTTCATCATGGAGATTCTGATATATCTATATTGTAAGTGGTGATGACCACACATATCATATTTTGTATCATGCCTATTCATGGCCATTGTACTCTTATGTATCCAGGACTGCTATATCTACTTGCACTTATGTGCAGAGTTTGATCATTGTATTGTACTATTGGATGGATAGTTCTTCCACCTGGCTCTTCATCACTCCACTTCTGGGATGGACTTATAATGTATTTTGGCCATCGTATCACCCCTCTGACCTCACACATTAGGGGGCATCTGTTACAACTGATTTTATCACACATGGTGGATCACACCTTTATGGCCTTTCCTATCCCTCTGCAGACTCTTTAGACCCCATGGACCATTTTTGTACCTTTGATGTTTCCAAAATCATCCCTCAAAACATGCATTATTTTCTATACTTGACTTTTAAACCTATTCTTGCGTATATACGTGGATTTAAGCCTTAAACCCGCGTACATAGGGATGTGTGCAAAAGGCCAAATAGTTTTGGAGTTTTCCTTGATGTGGATCTAAGTCACTTGTCTCTTGGCCTTCCATATGCCTTGAGATCACTTGTATTTGACCTTCCATTACCCCATTGAAGCACTATATAAGGAACCCTTTGGATACATTGAAAGAGGAGGAATTGAAGAGCACTAAAACTATAGTCCATTGTTGCCGGAACTTATACTTGAGTCTGCATCCCTTTGTTCCTTGGAGCACTTTGTGTTCTTCCCAAGCTTTCCTTTGCTTGTGAGATTGCTATAGAGATATGGAGGATTGAAGTGGTGGAGGCCTAGGTGGAGGACTCAGTTTCTTCGATTCGCAGACGTGCCGACAGAGGTTGTCACTATTGTAATCTCTGATTTATATTAATAGAAATATCTTTTCCTGTCCAATAATGTGTATTTAAATGAGTATTGAATCCATGGATTCTTTTAAATGCTTATATGTTATTTATTATATATGGTAGAGTAGTTCTAACACAATTATATAGCATGCTTATCTTGTTTGCTGAATGTTGAGGGATCAAATTATCAATACAAGAGAGAGTGGAAAATCTCAATGGGGATCTACATCAATAGTCTGGAATAAGGTATGTTTCGAGATCCTTTAGTGTTAGATGTTTGGTTTCTCTTCCATATAGGAAAGGATTGATTTCTGTGGTTACCCTGTCTATTGTGGTACCCCAATCCATAGGAATTTTTCTTCGTAACATATTTGTAGAGGAAGACCTTATAGAGGGAAAGGCCTACATCCAACATGAAAAAGGACTGGCTCTGTAGAACTACATCCAGCATGAAAAAGGGTTGGCTCTGTAGGGTTACATCCATCATGAAAAAGGGATGGCTCTATAGAGTTATATCCAACATGAAAAAGGGTTGGATCTGTAGAGGTAAATACAGCATTAAAATTGCCTAGCTTTGTAGAGGTACATCGAGCATGAAAAATGTCTAGCTCTGTAGTGGAAATCCTTGCGAGAGGCAAGGTGCTGCATCCAGTATGAAAAAGGACTAGCTTTGTAGGAGAAGTCCTTGAAGAGAAAGGCAGTACATCCAACATGAAAAAGGGTTGTCTCTACTGATGAAGACCTACATGGAGGCTAGGCCTACAACCAGCATGAAAAAGAGCTGGCTTTGTAGAACTTCCTGTGACGATAAGAATTGAGAGACAACACCATTTGCTTGAGATAGCGGAAGAAATGATGATCCAGCTTTGATGGTGATCCTTTGATGATGATCCAATGATGATCTGGTTTTGATGATGATCCATCTTTGATGAATGAACCAGTGATGAATACTTGCATCGATGAATTGTGTCAAGAGAATACCTTCCTAGTTAAGAGGTATTGTTGATATATTTGTAACTTCGGAATGTATTCACTTGTATATTTAATATATTGTATTTCATTGGTCCTCGATTTTACTATTGGGAGAATCATTAATGTAATCAAGTCATGAAAATTCATAGATATTAACCCTCCTTTGTAAGTCGGGGGAAAATTCCCCATAGTTGATAGGCACTAGGGTTATTAGACTCTCCTAGAGAAGTCAGACCTGGTAAGTAATTTTCAAGTCGGAGACTAGTATAAATAGAGAGTGAGCCTCTCTATTTGAGACACACACTCACTCAACTATAGCACATGAGTGAGAGAGGAGGATCTCACACAAGTGAGAGAGATAATAGCTATCGGAGATCATCTTTGTGTTTTTGGGTTTTACTTTTTCTATTGGTGCTCATTCTATCTTTGAGGAAGTTGCGGGGTTTTCTTCTTTATGGTTTCCCCAAGGAAAACTCTTTGTGTATCTTATATCTTGTGATTATTGTTGTGCATGTTATTCTCTCAGATAAGATATTAGATCATATTTATTAAATGATAAAAATCTAACATTAATGAGTCCAAAACACTAAAAGGACCTTGCTTGACTAACACAACCTAGTTTTGGACCATATAGCATAAGTATGAAACAAATGAAAATGTTTCCTAGGTGTATGACCATGGTACTAAGGTGGTATAATTATCTAACACCCCCCCGTAAGCTTGACTTAGTGTAAATACATCAAAATATTGAGGCCTTGGAAACTAAGTCTTAAGTCACCTCTTACAACAATTTATTTGTCCACATAACCAAGGTAAGGAGGAAAACCTCATGGGAAAAAAACCTCCCCTCAAAAATGGAAATGAAGCTAAATATAATAGTGAATATCAGTAATCACCATGTGTCACCCACTCCAAGAAGTGATCTCAGATAAGAGAATGTCTTCTTTGTGAAGCTCTTCGTGAATATGTCAACAGTTTTCTATGTAGATGGGAAGTACTGCAACGATATCACCTCCTCATGCTCCAAGCTCTTGATGTAGTGCATGTGTATCTCTATGCTTGGTGCTCTATCTCTGTACTGGATCAGTGGAAATATTTATTTCACTTTTATTGTCACATGAAATGGTAGTGGGTGAATCAAATGCAAATCCAAGTTCTCCAAGAATACCTTGCAACCACACACATTGTGTAGTTGCATTCACTGCTCCTCTGTACTCAGCCTCAACTAATGAAAGGGATATAGTGTGTTGTTTCTTACTTGAATAGCATATGGGACCATGTGAAATCATTAATACATAGCCTGAAGTGGAATTTCTGTCAATGGAATATCAAGCTGAATAAGAATCAGTAAATCTAACTAGTTGTAGTGGAGAATTAGCAGCATAGTGTACCCCAAAGTGTGTGGTTCCTTGCACATAATGCAAAATCATTTTTACAGAATTCCAATGGATATCATGAGGCTCCTTAATATATATTGAAGCAACACCTACTGCATAATCCAAATCATTTCAAGAGTGTGGGAGATACATCAATATCCCAACTAGTTTCCTATACAATGAGTTGTCCACCAATGGAGATGAACCAAAATCACCTAGTTTCACTCCTGAAATGAATGGAAAATTGGATTCCCTACATTTATACATATTTAAATTCAATAATAGGTTTTCAAAATACTTTTATTGGTTTACCTTGATCCCTACATCATATTTCTGTATCTCCAAGCCAAGAAATTGTTTCAACAATCCAAGGTCAGTCATATAAAACTCACTATGCAAAGAGGACTTTATTGAACCTACATCATCAATGCAACTTCATGTGATAAAAATATATTCAACATAAAACACTATTAACTGCAATAAATCACCATCATGATGAAAATATACATTAGAATCATATTTTCATTGCTCAAATCCTAGTGAAAGAAGAAAGTTGTCCAACTCGGAATACCAATTTCTGGGGGCTTGCTTGAAGCCATAGATAGATTTCTTCAACCTGCATACAAGTGAAGGATAATGAATGAAACCCTTAGGCTTATGCATATAAATATCCTCATGAATATCATCATGAATAAAACGACTCTTCACATCCATGTGGTGAACCTCCCATTGCTTAGATGCAGCAATGGCCAAAACTAGCCTAATTGAGTCCATCTTTGCAACAGGTGTGAATGTTTCTATATAGTCCACTCCTTAGAATTGAAATAATCTTTCGGAAACCAAATTGTACTTGTACTTTATATCTGAACCATATGCATCCACTTTGGTCCTATAGACCCACTTACATTGCAATAGTTTCCACTTAGAAGGTAGGGAGAAACCAACTCCCAACTCTTGCAAAGACTTATACTCTTGTTGCATGGATGTTTGACATATTGGGTCAAGTGATGCTTCCTGATATGTATGAGTATCATATCTATCCATAATAAATAATCTCTCTAAAATATTCAATTCACAAGTGGATAAAGCATTTTGAAATTGAGATCTAGTCCTCCTAGAGTCTATTGGATCTCCCGCAAGATCACCAGCTGCTTATATGGTGTTCTCAACCTAACTTGGAGGAATGGGTGAGTAATTATATGAATTAATGTCATAATAATCATAATAAATATCAGAATTAGAATAATAAGAGGAATAATCATCACTTACATCATCTTGGAGTGGATGATGTGAGCATTCCCCCTTGACTAGTTTGATCTCTTGCATGGGATCTTCTTTGAACCATACACTCCTTTCAATTAATGTTTTCTGATATGAGGGATACAATTAGAGCTTATATCCTTTCATATTCATCATATCCAACCATAATGGAATCCTTTATTTGAGGTTTCAAGGCCTTTTTCTGGTCAGGAGGAATTCTAGCCCAGGCCTTTGAACCAAAAACCCTGAAATGAGAAACATTGGGCTTGTGACCACTCCGAGCCTCAAATGAAGTTTTTAATTCCAATTATTTGCGTGGAACTCTGTTATGAACATATGCAACACAATTTATGGATTCATCCCATATTTTATGTGGAAAATCCTTTTCCTCTGTCATGCATGTTTCCATCTCTTTCAGAACTTTGTTCTTGTGCTTTGCAACACCATTTTGTTGTGGTGTGTAGGGAACATAATGTTGCATATAAATGCCACTTTCATGACATATATTCTATAAGTTTTTGTTGACATAATCCTTTCCATTTTCAGTCCTAATAACCTTGATTTTATTCCCACTCATGTTCTCAACTAAATCTTTGAACACTTTGAAAGTCTCAAAGACTTCAAATTTTTGTTGGAGAAAATACACCCAGCAAAACCTTAAGAAATCATCTATGAAAGTCAAAACATACCTTGAATTACCATATGAGTGTGTGGGAATAGGCCATATCAAATATGAATGGATCATATCAAGAACTTGGATATCCCTCCTAGCCTTCCCATTGTCATATTTTTGCTCAACGTGTTTCCCCACTATGCACCCTTTGCATGTTCCTTTAGAAAACTTGATGGTAGAAGGCCTTCAAACATTCTATCCTTTCTTAGTGTTTGGAGGTACATGTATTTGAGGTGTCCATACCTCCTATTCCACAACTTGGTCATCTCATTGGAATGTGATAGGAGCGCATTCCCTTGGGAGTATGGGAGGAAGTGGGAGACCTTATATATTCTCGAATCATGGTCAGCAAAACCCACTGCAACAACTTGGCTTGTAGAGATTTTTGATATCTCCACATCATGTTGAGTAAATGTTACTCTCTTGGTTGTACCTATGTGTGTCATTTTATAGACAAAGAGTAGGTTTTATGCATGATCAAGCACAAACAACACATTGTTGAAGTACCCATATTCTAGATCAATCCTTCCAATCCCTTTGGCTTGGATCTTTGATTCATCACCCATGAGGATGGATGAACCACTGTTGTTAGAATTTCATCATTAAAATAGCATTATATTAGGATCTTTACTGAGAGAATAACAAGAACATCAATCAAACACAAGAGACAATGAACACAGTGTTTATCCTTGGGGAAACCATAAATGGTGAACACCCCACAACTTCCTCAGAGATAGAATCAGCACCAAAATAGAAAAGCCCCAAAACAGTAAGTGATCTCCCGAAAGTAGTAACCTTCTTCTTGTCTAGCCCCGGTGTCTTCTCCTTCCTCAACTATGTACTACACTTGAGTGTGTATGAGTTCTGTGATAAATAGAGACTCCAATTCTCTATTTATACTAATCTCGACATGACTAAAACCCTACCAGGGTCGGCCTCTACTAGAAGAGTCTAATAACCGTAGTGCCCCAGAACTATGGGGACTTTAACCCTTAGACAATAGGATGGTTACCCACAATGACTTGACATGACTTGTTTACATGATAGACCTTCCCAATAGGAACATCAGGGCATGACATAACTCAAGTACATCCCAGAATAAACATTGGGTTACAATATATAAGAAATACAAGTGAAATACATTTCGAAGTTACATATACATCAACAACTGTAAGGATGTATGGCCGAGAAGGAATATTGCATGGAATCCATTTTACTTGAGGAACCTGAATCTATGATGAAGGATGAAGAGCCTGAAGAACCAACAACAAAAGCATGGCATCTATCCTTGTTCTTTGAGCTTGAACCTCCCTCTTTCTTCCTTATGCCTTCTCGCAATGGGATGTTGTTCTTCTCAAGGATTTATGCCATCATGTCAATTGTTTTATTCATGCATGCACTCTTTGGATTCCACCATTTGTGACAATAATTGTATTTTTTCTTCTCTTTCTTGTTTTTTTCTTTGCCCTTGCTAGGATTCGAACCCCCATCTGAAGATTTGGGATTGTCCTGCTTCTTCTTCTCTTGTTGCTTCGAATCCTTGATTTATTCTTTCCTTTGGATTGATTTGAAACTCCTACAGCAAGGGATTGATCCCTAGTGGATTTGATGGTACCCATTTTCACCAACTTGTCTTGTTCTTGAGTCAAAGACTTCATGAATTCTTCCAGTGAAGGAATTCTCCAATTTCAAGTTGTCAGCTTGCCTGAGTGGAATGTGGATATAAACATTGAGTACTAATGGCATAGCTTCAAAAGAATATACAATATCAGATTCTCCTCCTTCTTATCAATGCCACATTGTTTCAGTTGAACCACCAACGATTTGAACTTTGTGAAGAAATCATAGATCATCTCAAAGTGACTTGGGCTCAATGAGATCAACTCATTTTCGAGTTGGTGTCCTCTCATCTCACAAGTATTCCAAAAAAATGACTCAATATTGAGCCAGGATTCATTGGGCATAGTAATATTATCTACATGAAAGAGAATATACCCTATTCTACTGAGATAAAGCATCTTGAATTCCTCATCCAATCTATTGAAGTACTTCGATTTTTCCACAGCAAAGTTAGGTTCAGTGCCCATGGTGACTCTGTAGAGTCCTTTCAACCTCATATGGATCGCCATTTAATCCTTACATTCAAAATTGTTTAATGGGGTAATTAATACATGATTCTACTCCATTTCTTCTTGTGCACTGAGTGACAAAAACACTGAATGTGCCTGCAATGCAAACACTCGAATTTTTTTGGAAGAAACCCTACATAGAAACTAAAACACTCTGGATTTGATTTGAAGCTCCAAATATCATTGATTCCTTGTGAAAATATGAATCAAAACAAGATCTAGGGTCTAAAGGAATCCTCACAACTCTAGATATCCACAAATTATGCAGAAAAACAATGAAAAGAGAAAAATTAGATTATAGGAATGGTGCCAATAATTGAGTTTATTATCACTGTCCAGTATGTAAATATGCCTACAAAATCATTATTATACAATAGGAGAAAATATTTATCCTTTGGAGGAAAATTGGATGCATACATGTGGCAGGCTTAGATTGGAGCTCAAAACCCCCCTTGGTGGACCAATGAGCTCCCTAAGCCCCTGAAGTGATCACGAATTCCAATGGGAACATGGATGGAGGGTGCTTGGACATAAATGAAGGTAGGGTAGGCATGGTTCTTTTCATGGGTGAGTGGGAGTGGCTATAGGAATCAATAAATGGTCCAAACGAGCCAAAAACACTAAAATACCATGCATGGGCACCTCTGGTCAATGAGTTTCCATGTTTTATGGAGTGGGAGAACACCAAGGAATAAAAAATCATAAATGATGGTGCATGTGTAACCATAATAATCAAATGTGGTCGCCTAGGTGCATTAATGAGTCCAAAACACCAAAAGGACCTTTCTTGACCAACACAACCTAGTTTTGGAACATATAGCATAAGTATGCAACAAATGAAAATGTGTCCTAAGTGTATGACCATGGTACTAAGGTGGTATACTACTCTAACAATTACATACATTCTAAGCATGTATTCTAGAATCTGGTTTACTTTTTCAGTTTGTACACTCGTTTGCGGATGATACACAATGTTGAAATTTAATTGTGTGCCTAGCCCTTTAAACAAGGCCTTTCGAAAATTCTCTATAAAATTTACATCTCTATCCGATATTATTTCCTTAGGAATGTCGTGTAACCTGAAAATTTCTTTCAAAAATATATCAGCAATGTTAACAACCTTATAAGTATATTTTACAGGAATAAAGTGAGTTTCTTTACTTAATTTGTCTACTACGACCATGATTGAGTCGTGTTTTTTTAAATATTTAGGTAGACCTATTATGAAATCCATGCTGATTACTTCCCATTTACATTCCAGAATGGGTAGTGGTTGTAGTAACCTTGTTGGATGTTGGTGTTCTTCTTTTACCTGTTGGCATTTGATGCAGCGTGCTAAATATTCAGCTACCAAATTTTTCATGTTAGGCCAAAAGAAGTCCTTTCTTACCATAGTAATCATTTTATGGTATCCAGGGTTCCCTGAATATGGTCATGTATGTAACTCATCTGTTACCGTTAATTTAATATCTACTGAATTTGGTATGTATAATCTATTTTTATGTAGCAGTAACCCTCTTCCATTCAGACTAAAATCTTCTTTTATTTGGTTCCTTTCATTTTCTACAATCTTTTCTTTTAGGTTTTGATATTCTTTAGCAAATTTTTCTGCATTTAAGATTTGATTTTCTAAATATGATTCATAGCTACTGCTTGCGAATAGTAATTTTGTCATAGCAATCTTGGGACAAAGTATAAACTCACAAGTGATTCAATTCAAATTAGACATGAAATGATGTAACGGTGCTGCAATAGGAGGTTGCAGCTCTGTATAATCAATGAAAAACTGAATGATTCAATACAATATCATGCAGAATGCATGAATGCCTAGCCAGTTCAAATTCACTAGAAGGTCATTTGAATTGCATGGATGGGTGTAGCTTAACTGAATGTTAGCCAACACTAGACACACTTAGTTAACCACTGAACTAACCGTAACTAACTCTCACTAATTCCTAATTGAATCAAAGTTCAATAGATGACTGAGCCTAACTAAATGTAACTCATACACATCTCACTGCATGCCAAATATTAGGTGGTAGCACATCACTAACTCCAAGTAGCTTTGATGAAGTTAACTGAAGTGATACTGGTCAATAGAGGCAGTTGGAGGCACATTAGTTCACTTCACTTCATCCCAATCAGCCCAAAATAGACAATTTCATGATGGAGGCACCTTTAAAACTCAACTTATTGATTGTTAGGTGAAGCAACAATCAGTTAGCAATTAGGTGCACTTATAACACTCAAATCGCCCCAAAATTGCTCCCCGTTTGAAGGAGGAAGTCCAGTTAGCATCCCCAATTGAAGGAGAAGACTTAGTTGGCCTCCTTGATTGAAGGAAGGCATGGGTGTGCTCATGCCGATGTCATAGTGTGCTCATATGATGCCAATTAAGTCAATTAAACTTTGGATAGTGCGTAATTAGGCCAAAATTGACCAAATAAAGTGTGTAAGTAGGATAATTACTCCAACACCCCCCCCCCTTAAGCTATACTCAGGAGGAGTAAAATAAAATGCATGAAATGCTAGGGCCTCGGTAATAAAGGCATAGGTCACCCTGTACAAAAATGTAACTCTAACAATGCTCAAAATAAAATCTAAGTGAGGAAGGAGGGAAAACCTAGTGGGAAAAACCCCACCTCAAACTGAACACTGAAGTAGTAATATGATCACCCTGATGAACTCACCCCCAACAGTTAACGAAGGTAAGTGAATTTTTTCTCTATAAATCTCTTGGCGAAGATATTCGCAACGTACTCATCTATAGGGAAGTATTGCAGAACAATGGTCCTATCATGCACCAACTCCCTGATGTAGTGCATGTGTATCTCAACATGTTTGGTCCTCTTCCTGGTAACTGGATATGTGGAGATCTTAATATCACTTTGATTGTCACAAAATATGACTGTGGACAAATTACTACCAACTCTGAAATAATTCCTTGCAACCAAACATCTTGGATACAAGCATTCACTGCTCCCTTATACTTGGCCTCTGCAGAAGACAATGCAATGGAAGATTTCCTTTTGCTAGACCAGCAAATGGGGCCACCACCAAACATAAATACATACCCGAAAGCGGACTTCCAATCTATGGAATACCATACCCAATATGAATCTGTATAACCAACCAATTCTAGCTCAAAATCTGCAGCATAGTGAATGTCATAGGATCTTGTGCCCTGAATGTACTGAAGGATCCTCTTGGATGCCTTCCAATGAATATCATGAGGCTGATGCATGTATCTTGATATAGCATTCACAGCATAACAAATATCAGGCTATGAATGTTTCAAGTAAATCAAGCTACCAATTAGCTCGCAGTAGATAGTTCAATCCATGGGTGGAGTTTTTTTTCCTTCTTAAAGCCTGATCCATGAGAGGAAAGGGAACAGACCAGCCTTACATTCATCCATGTTAAACTTAACTAAAAGGTCTGAAATTTATTTATACTAAGTTACCATTATCCCATCAAAGTCTTGGGAGATTTCAAGCCCCAGAAATTGCTTCAAGAGCCCCAGATCGCTCATCTCAAATGCATCATGAAGAGAAGTTTTAATGAAAGCAATGGAAGCAAGTGTGCTTCCTGTAATCAAAATATAATCAACATATAAAACAATAATAAGTAAATTACCATCATACTACTGTATATACACATTTGGATCTGATTTACACCTTTGGAAGTTTTGTAAAAGCAGAAAGGCATCCATCTTGGCATATCGTTATCTTGGGGCCTATTTCAACCCATAGAGTGATTTCTGCAATTTGCAAACCAAAGAAGGATCTGATGTGTACCCCTTGGGCTGCTTCATATATATCTCCTCATGAATATCTTCATGTATAAAGGAAATCTTGACATCCATATGATGCACCTTCCAGTGCTTGGATGTCACAATGGCCAAAACTAGGCAGATGGAGTCCATCTTTGCCACCGGTGCAAAAGTCTCATGATAGTCCACTCCTTGGACCTGGGAGAACCCTTTTTCAACCAGACTTACCTTATATTTGTATGTTTTTCCATCAGTATAAACCTTTTTCCAAAACATCCACTTGCATTGAACTAATTCCCTCCCAGGTGGAAGAGAAACTAGCTCCCAAGTAGCATTTTTCCGAAGAGAATAAACTCTTCGTCCATAGTAGCTTGCCATATCGGATATTTCCTGTTGAAATATTGTAACTTCAAAGGATATTCTAAATGTATTTTACTGATGTAACCCTAGGGAGGTGTTGTTATTTCTCCAACAGGGTGTTATTATTGTATTTGGTCATCACAGAGTCATGAGGTAAAGTCTCTCCTTTTGTCAGGTCTTTAGTACCCCAATTTATAATATAATATATTGTTTTTAGTATTCCTAGGTAAAGTTGGCCCAAACAGTTTATTGGGGCCGACTTGTCTAGTGAAAAAATTCAATTGACAATTAGTATAAATAGAGGAGCTATGGTTCTTATTTGAACATAGAGACTCACTCACTTGTGTAGCGCATAGGACAGAGAGAGACTGAACAGAAGGAGGAGAACAATTGTTTTCAGGGTTGTATTTTATACATCTTATACAAAGGAAGTTTTTGTTGGGTTTTCTTCCCCTTGAGGGTTTCCCAGGATAAATTTTGTGTCTATCTTGTGATTGTGTTTCTATCTGTGGTTCTTGATATGCTGCTTTGATTTTGAATTGAATACTATTGAATCTATTCTAGCATAAGAAAAAATTAACATTGTATATGAGCTAACCTGATTAGAGCAGCTTTCACAAAGTGAAATTCCCCCTCATCTCTCTCCGGAAGAAATTAGGGTTTCTGCAAAAGTTGGAGGATTGAATATCTTCTTGCATAGAAAGTTGTTCCCTCCCAAAGTGCATCTATTGGGCCCTATATCAATTTTTTTGGGTGGCTAGATCTCCAGGAAATCCAAACCCTAGTTTGGGAGTGAACCAGAAAAACTGCAGCAAAACAGAACCAGAAAAGATGCAGTGTTGCAACTTTGCAAGTAGGATTTGAGGACTGAAGATTAGGGATATCCAAAAAGTAGGTGGACCAACCAACTCGCCTCCTCTAAGCACATCTACTGGTAAGGTCAAGATCCTATTTGGACAATTTTCATTTTTGAGTGACTTACTGGTCAAGATGGCCCTAAGCACTAAGCTTGAGGACAAATTGGAAGGCCTATAAAACTTTCTAGATTGGAAGTATAGGATTGGCATAATTCTGAAAGAGAATGGTCTTGAGAATTACATCAAGAATGATATTGTAGAACCTGAAGAAGCTGAAGCTAAGGAGAAGCATGAACAAGGCCTAATCAAAGCAACGAGGATCATTGTTGATTCCATTAAGGATCACTTGATCCCTCAAGTTTCATCCAAGAAGACACCTAAGCAAATGTATGATGCACTTTCCGGAATGTATGAAGGAAAGAACATCAACAAAAAGATGAATCTAGGAACTCAATTTAAGGGCACCAATATGAGCAAAGAAGAATATGTTCAATATAAAAGAGAATCTAAGTGCTATTGGAGATACTCTTGATGAGGATGAATTGGTTATGACTACTCTCAATGGCCTCACTAGACCTTGGGACTCAGTCATAGAAACTCTGTGTGCTTGAAAAGAAAGTATGATGTTTGGCATATTATGGGAAGATTGCATACAAGAAGACACTAGAGTAGTCAATAGAGAATCTCTTCTCAGAGAAGATGATCAGGATCTAGCTACCCATACTAAGGAAAGAAATCAATCAAACTTCAAGAAGAGTAATCATAACCCTTCAAAGAATAAATTCCAGAGAAGAAAGAAGAAGAAGGATTACTCAAGTTATCAATTCTACAACTATCATAAGTTATGACATAATGCTATAAAATGTCCATCATTAAAGAAAAACAACAACAAAAGACATCATGCTCATCTAGTTGAAGATGAGAATGAAGAAAGACCTCGAAAGAGAACTAGAGGAGAAGATGTAGAGGAATATGTGTTATTCTCTGCACTCTCTGGATCTCTAACACCTGGAGAAGATACATGGATAATTGATAGTGGTGCATCTAAGCACATGACAAGAAAGAAGACAACTCTGTCAAATATTGAAGAGAAGAACTCTTCCTAGAAAGTATCATTGGGAGATGACTATCAATATCCCATCAAAGGTATTGGTGAATCAAGATACAAGCTTGAATATGGGACCTCCATGAAGATGAAGGAAGTACTATATGTATCGGGTTTGAAAAAGAACTTACTCTCCATCTTAGCTCTAGACAAGAAACGATATAGAGTTGCTTTTGTAGATGGACAAGTACTCGTGTGGTCCAAGGGTAAGACACTTGAAGATGTTGTAGTCATTGGAGAAGAAGAAAGAGGACTATACAAGCTCAAAGGACATCCAAAGATAGCCCTTGTCCATGAGACTACCAACTCAAGTGAATTGTGGCATAGGAGACTTTCTCACATCAACTACAAAGAATTTCCCTATGTAAGCAAGGTGGTAACAAGGTTACAAAAATATGAGCATTGAACATGAGGGAACCTGCAGGGGATGTGCACAGGGAAATAACATCAAGAATCCCTTTCCTAAAAGTGACACAAAGAATAAAGGTACGCTGGAACTAATCCATTCTGATGTATGTGGTCCTATTCCCTCCATTTCCTTAAGTGGATATGAATACTATGTCACATTTATTGATAATTATTCAAGAAATACTTGGATACATTTTTTGAAGAATAAAATTGAAGTGTTAAGAAAATTCAAGGAATTCAAATCCTTGATAGAGAACCAGTCAGAAAAGATAATCAAGAAACTGAATCAGATAATGGTGGAGAATGCACTTCAAAGGAATTTGAAGCATTCTGTAAGGAGGCGGGAATCAAGAGGGAACTAACCACTCGCTATAATCCCCAACAAAATGGTGTCGTGGAAAGAAAGAATAGAACTATCATGGAAGTAGTAAAGACCATGATTCATGACCAATACCTCCCTATGCACTTATGGGTTGAAGCTGCAAGAATTGTCATATATGTGCAAAATAGATGATCTCAAAGTTCTCTTGAATTCAATAATCTTTAAGAAGTGTATACCAAAAAGAAACGTGAAGTAAGCCATCTCACGATATTTGATTGTCCAGTATATGTACATATTCAGAAAGAGAAGAGAACCAAATTGGATCCTTCTTGTAAGAAGGGAATATTTGTAGGATACTATGAAGTCTCCAAAGCCTTCAGGATATACATCTCAGGATTCCATCATATTGAGATTAGTAGGGATGTAACATTCAATGAAGAGGCATATATTAATAAATCTATAAGGTGTTATCTTGAAGAAATACATGAAGAATATGTACCTCCTAGAAGGACAGAAGCTGAACCAACTCCTGAAATAGTATCATCAGAAGAGCATGGTATGCTAGAGCCTCAGGAGCCCCCTACTATGGATATCTCTTGAAAGACAAAACCTACATAGGTAAGAGAAATAATACAAGAAGTATAAAGATATAGAGCACCAGAAGGTTCCACAAGAACTAGCAAGAGATCAAAGCCATATTCCAGGAATGTACCTTTGATGTGTGATCTTGTAGACCAAGAAACCAACATCTATGAGGAAGATGCACAGAAGAAAGAATGGGTTGAAGCAATGGAAAAGGAATACCAGTCGATCATGAAGAATGATGTTTGGGATATAGTTCCCAAACCAAAAAATAAGAGTGTGGTTTCTTTGAAATGGATCTACAAGATAAAACATGCTGCGGATGGAAGCATTGAAAAGTACAAAGCAAGATTTGTGGCTAGAGGATTCTCTCAGGAAGAAGGAATTGATTACGAAGATACATTTGCTCCAGTAGCAAGGTACACTTCCATCAGAACTATCATGGCACTTTCCTCCATGATGAAATGGGACTTGCACCAAATGGATGTAAAGACAACCTTCCTTAATGGTGTGATTGAGGAATACGTTTACATCGAACAACCACAAGGATTTGAATTTGAAGACAGAGCAACTCATGTATGCAAGTTGAAAAAGGATCTGTATGGACTGAAACAAGCTCCCAGACCCTGGTATGGAAGAATAGATAGCTTCTTAACAAGCATGGGATTTACCAAGAGTAAAGCTGATCCTAATATTTATATGAATATTATGGATGATGAACCAGTCATACTATTACTGTATTTGGATGATCTATTTCTGACTGGAAATGAGAAACATATCAAGCTTTGCAAGAAGAAGCTACCTGAAGAATTCGAGATGAAAGATATTGGATTAATGCATTATTTCCTAGGGTTGGAAGTGTGGCAGAGCCTAGAAGGAATATTTCTGAATCAGGGAAAGTATGCAGTAGAAATATTGAAAAGATTTGATATGTTGGATGGTAAAGTCATGGCCACACCCATGGACACCAAATTAAAGTTGTTGTCTGATGAGACATCCGAGCTAGTAGACATGATCACTACAGCCAAATTTTTGGGTCATTGATGTATCTGACGAACACAAGGACAAATATATGCTTTGTTGTGAACACCTTGAATTAGTATCTAGTTAAACTTAGACGGGTTCACTTAATAGCTGGAAAGAATGTGATGAGGTGCCTCAAAGGTACGATTGATTTGGTACTATACTATGGAGGAGATCATGACTACAATTTGGATGGATATATGGATTTAGATTGGGCAGTAAGTGCCGTAGATAGGAAAACCACATCAGGTGGATGTTATTGTTTGGGATCCACCATGATCTCATGGTTTAGTAAGAAACAGTCCAATGTTTCTCTCAACAAGGCTGAAGCAGAGTATATTGCAGCTTGCTCCACTTGTTGTGAAGCGATATGGCTTCGAAAGCTAATGTTAGGAATATTTGACAAGGAGGTGGATGTTGGGACGTGTACCTTACAGGTCTTTAGTTTTGGTAACTCCGCGGGTTTTGTGGAAGTTTGTAAGCGAAGTTATGGCTCAAAATAGTCTTAGGGGTGTCGGGGTTGAGTCAAAACCCTCTTTTTGTAATTAACCCATGGTTTAAGTCCAGAGTTTAGGGTTTGGGGTGCCCATGGTTTAAGTCCATGGTTTTGTAATAGTGTGTTGTATAAATAGGCACTCCTATAAATAAGTTAGTTTAGGATTTTATGTATAAGGAATTGCTGCAAAGCTAAGGCTATTTTGTAAGAAAATGTTAAGTCCCAGCTATGTGCGTGGACGACCTCTGCAGCTGTGTGCATAGAGGGTTTTTGTAAGTGATTAGAAGATCTGCAGCTATGTGGGCAGAGGCCTGCAGCTGTGTGCACGGCTTTAAGGACTTGAAGGGATCTACAGCTGAGTGCGCAGATCAGAACTGTGATTTTGTAAAGAGTTGAATAAAACATAGTTCTGTGGACGTAGCCCCTACACTGGGGGTGAACCACATTATATCTGGTGTTGTGGTTCTTGTGTTATTTTTGTTATGTTCTTTATGCATTGATAAATATATATATCTGATAAGTAAGATCGCTGCTAACAAATAGCTTCGTTGTGAATTCCTAGTAAAGGGTTAAGCAAGTCACTGTTGTTTATCTATCTGCAAAGTTATATATATGAATGCTGGAGCTCTGTGTTAATTAATTATAAGTTATTAAAGGCTAAAGGTACAGTAATATCCCTCTTCTGCTTGCAGAAACCTGATTCTACGGCACCCCATAGCTATTTTGGGTGAGACTGCAACCTGTGCGCAGGTTGTTGCCGAAAGGGCCAACATTGTGGGTCTTTTGTTGGTGCGAAGTAAAAGGTGTAAAACCTGGGTTTGCCCTTTTTCCCAACAAATTGGTTTCATTGTCGGTTGAACTCAGTATCTGCTCAAGAAGGGTTTACGTTGTACCTCGAGGGCTATGTTCTGGAGGCCCTCTGTGAAGGAAATCGATGATTGGCTTGATGAGATTTATTTGAAATTTGTTGAGCAAGAGAACAAAGATCCGCGTCGTAGTGCAAGTGACTTTTTACAAAGGTTTGTTTTTTGTGATGCTTATGAAATTTTCTTTGGTAGTATCCACATAGAGTTGCACCAGTGGTTATCTAGGTTGGCCGAGAGAATGACGAACTTCTAAGAATTTCAGTTTCCTGCTTGGACCCCCGCAAGAGTTAATATATTGAAAAGGGTGAACAACGAGATATCTCGCGTGGTTGATTACTGAACGATGCAAACCCTTGAGGTATTTGTGATAGATTTTGCCATCGATACAAGCACTTCCTTTAGTGAAGCCAAGCGGCAGTTTTTCAAAGGACCAAGGGGTAATTTGTTGAATTCATTTAGTTTAAGAATTAAAATGCTATTGGTTGAAAAAGAAATATTGTTGATTGAATCAGATTGTTAGATTTTGCATTACTAATATATGTTTGCAAGTGACAACACCTTCGCCGAGCAAAATGGTTTGTTGCGAAGTGGAAAAAGGTACAAGAGAGATTTTGGATCCTATTCCTTACGTCAGGATACCGCATCTTCCCTTGTAACTCCCGCTGATTCAGACCCTGAAGAAAACCCTTCGGTCGAAAACCCTCTGGTAACCCTGCAGCGCAACCCTGTCATCCCTGAAAATCCATTGTAGTCTGAAAGTCACCCTAGCCCGAGTATTCCTGTCGCACGTCAGTCTACCCCAGTAAATTCCCCCCCACCGACTTCCTTCCCCCCTCCCAACCCCCCTAGCTCTACCATGGCCCACCTGACTAATGATATTAAGCTCCCAGTTTTCAAAGGAACTGGATCAGAGGATCCAGAATAGTTCTAGTTTTTATGTGAAGCAGTGTGGAATGCTAAGAACATTACAGATCTAGCTGTAAGAAGCACACAGCTCGTCACTTCTTTTAGGGACCGGTCTTTGACCTGGTTCATGAAATTATCCAGTACTCAGAGTCATGCTTTAGATGATATTAAAGCAGCAATAATCAAAGAGTTTAAGAAGCCCAAATCAGAGTCGCAGTGTATCACTGAATTGAAAGAGATTCAGCAGTGGCGCAGTGAATCAATGTGGGACTTTGATTAGAGGTTCAAAGTTCTACTGGACCAAGTCAGTTTCACCATTGGACCTGTGCAGCACAAGGAATGGTTTATTGCAGCATTGTTACCACATATCAGAACTCCACTCATGCAACAGAAGGTTGCTGACTGGCAAGAGGCTCTGGAAATCGCGATAAAGCTTGAGACTGTCCCTGTCGACGATAATTCTGGTATCGCCCAAATCCAAGCGCAGTTGGCAGCGATGGCTCTGGAGCTTCACGATATGAAGAAAGGAAAAACTAGTCGTGAAGAGGTTTGGTGTACACAATGTTGGACAGAAGGTCATGACAGGGACCAGTGTCCTGTGGTCATAAATTACCTGAATACTGGTGCACCAAACCCATTCAACCCTGCTGTTCTAGATTGTGAGATCTGTCGGACAACTAGCCAACATCGAACTGAAAACTGCAATCTTCTCCAGAGGTATGTACAAGTTCCCAAGAACCCCTACTACAAGTTCTGTAAGTCAGTAGGGCATAATGAAGAGGGGTGTCATAGCTATGACCTCATGAGAGAGCGCACCTATGATGCCTACTGGGTGCAAAATGAAGGACAGAGTAATGATGGCTACGGTTACCGGGGTGGTGCCTCTGGTAGGGGTGCTTTTGGAGGTCGTGGTCATGGTGGTATGGAAGGAAGTGGTAGAGGCCAGGTGGTGTGTTACAACTATAACCAAGCCAGGCATCTAGCTAGGGACTGTCGAAACCCCACTATGACATGTCGGTATTGCCACGTAGTAGATCATGTGATCGAGCAGTGCCCGCAGCTGATAGCTAAGATTCAGGAAAGAAACAGTGGCCCTACCCAGAATATTCAGTTAATTTTCGTCAAGCAAAGACTTGCCCTAGCCATCAATGTTGTTACGCGGAGTGGAGCTACGATGCACATACAGAATACGGAGAAACAACCTACTGAGGCGTGGGTTCGTAAGGCCCCCGAGAAAGTCCCAGCACTTGATAATGAAAGAGAACAAGAGACAGTCATGGAGGCCAAGCATGATTTTGTTCATCCTAGCACAGCAGTAGTACCCGCGCAGCAACATCAGCAGGAGTCGCAGCCGCAAGATGCTTCGACGGATAAAGTAAGTACATTGTTCTCCTTTTTATAGAGTTGTATGAAACTCTTGAGGAATCAGAATGCTTTAAAGGAGTTGCAAAAAGTTCTTGCTTTCTGTGAACCTCAGAGAAGAGTTGATAAGGAGAAAACTGTTAATCGTGTTCGAAGAACTGGTAGTGAAATGAGATTGAATGTTCAGATAGGGGAGTATGATATGATTGATGTCATTCTGGATTTAGGATCAGAAGTCAATGTCCTAACCAAGCAAACCTGGGAGCAAATGGGGAAACCTTCCCTTGCCTGGTCCCCTATACAGTTGAGGTTATCCAATCAGCAAAGGATTGTGCCCCTAGGGAGATTCTCTAGAGTCCCAATAGATATTGATGGGGTCAATACTTTGGCGGAATTTGAAGTTATTGAGATCATTGATGACAACAATCCCTATCCAGCCCTGTTAGGAATTGAATGGGAAATGGAAAATGCTGCAGTCATTAACCTTAAGAAGAGATAGATGACCTTCGAAGGAAATGGTTTGAGAGTTATAATACCCCTAGACCCTTCCCAAGGAGAAAGATACACAGAACCACTCAGAGACGAAGACCAGGATGTTCTGGAGCACATCTATAACATCATAGTGCAGGAAGAAGATTATATTGACCCTATTGCCGAAGGTATTATGGATTGGCAGTGTGACAACTCCTATATGAGGGATTCAGATGATGGTTTAGAGAACTGGCAGAACTGATTGTATGAGCTACATGGACATAGATGTGCCAGAATTACCAAGTCCCTTAGATGGCTTAGTTCTCAGACAAGAACCTTACCCTCTTTCGGATGGTTCGACAGACCCAGAGGAGTTTATTGTGCCATTCTTAGAACATATACTGGAGTCACAGAAACTAGAGACTCTGGATTCAACATTTGGAGTCACCACAGCCAAAAGGTGGACTGCCCATAAGAAGTACCTTCCTAGTTGGGAAACTGGTCTAAAATCCCTTTGCCTAAGATTTGTGGATTAGCTCCAAAGGGTGCGTAGAAGGTTCAATGGGTAGAGTAGGCCGTAGGAACACTTGGAGCATTGTTATGGAGCATGGAAGCTTGTACCTCATACAGAATGGGTACCTAGGTTTGTCCATATCCAGGCACCTGTAGCCGAAAGCTGGTACATGGAGGTTGGGCCTTGGCACACTAATGTGTCTAGTGATAAATAAATAGCTCAGTTCCACCCTCACTCGATGGCACAAAACGCTAAGGGAGCGAAGCTCACAGTTTGGTCACAGAACTTGCCCACATATGCCGAAGGTCATTATCGTGACGAAGGTCCTTATTATGATGCAGCTGCGGTACCAGTTGCGCCACAACACAAAAGCCGACCATTGGAACACTGCCGATTTGGCGGCACTAGTACTTTAATTGCCTTAATTGCCTGTCCTAAGGATATCTACCGAAATCTAGTGCCGTGGAAATAGGATCTCTGTCAGATTTGGTGCCTTCAATGCACATTTATGACCGATTTGATCGATGGATTGTATAAGAAGACACCTAGGCATGGGAAAATCACATTCCGTAGTTTCACAATTGAACCTATGTCTGTTGATCAAGAACTTTAGGACTTATTGAGAGAATTTAAATAGATAGGTATGCAGAAAACATTTTCCACCCCCCACCTGCGCCTGTGGCACATGAGGAGACTCTACCAGCACCGACTCCACCAATGCAAACCCGATCCACCAGGAAACAGTTCAATCCTGAAGTTCGTTCTAAGCGGAACGAAGATCGACACAAACAATCTGGCCAAACATTAGAGGATCCCGGAATGGATCCGCCTGGTTCAATAGAAATCCCAAGTGAAGGAGAGGAGAATATTGCACCGCAGCGGCCACCATATATTCTGCCTCTTCAACCAGGAGTTAAACCACCTCGGCAGAACAAGTAGTTCACAATAAGCACCCCTTCACTACCACCAGGTGTGCAGCTGGTTGGGACCATGACAGGAAAGATAGACCGTCTTAAGTATGTCGACCATGATAGAAGCGATTGTGGCAAGTTTCCACAATTCGCACCAGGAACGTATTTGCACTTTGTCAAGTACGATGAGACAGGGGCGACATTATTAGAAGTCAAATGGTGGGCTGTCGGCTTGGATCAAGCTGGTCTGCTGAAGATGCTCGACGTTCCCCATTTTGTTCGCGGCACACAGGTGACCATAGTGGTCAAGCAGCTGCTAGTACTAGTTCATGACGGCCACCTATGGATAGGATACAAGAAAATTCCTATCAATGGTGAGCTCATTCAGAGGATCACTGGCTTACCAATAACAGGGCCTGATCTGGGGACCGAATTTCCCTTGAAGCATGAGGATACAAAGCTCGCACAAACCATGAAGGAACGCTTCAGCCCGACGAAGGGAAAACACGGGTATCACACTTCTGCGATTCAGGAACATCACATTCGCTTCGCAGTTGAGCTCTTAGCATGCAAAGTCATATGGAAGTGCAGACCAACTGAAGTACCGGCCCCGGTTATTAGAATTGCTATAAACTGCGTCGAAGGTTACAGCTACAACTGGGTAGCATATATTGCGAAGGAATTCCTGGAAGAATCTCGCGACGCACAGGAGAAAGGTAGACCCTTCCATTACTCATGGTTGCTCGTCCTCATCGCACTGGTAGGATGGCAAGAACCTATTGAGGCACAGTTTCCTGATGCACCAGAGCAGATGTCTGGTGCAGCCAGATACGCATCGATGTGGGTTTCATAGGATAAAGCACACCAACAGATGACAAATTATTTATTTGCCTTTTATATGATGAATATCCAGTATAAGATTGCAAAAACCCCACGACTCAATAATTAGTTATTCTCTCAATATGACGGTATAGCTGTTAACACCCAAAAAAGGTTCACTACCTCATCTACCCCATTACATGGCTCATTTGTCCATTTTCCTACCATATTTCCATCAAAAACCCATAAAACCCTCTTTTCCTCCAAAAAATATCCAAAATTCCTCCAAAAAAGCAAAAAATCTCCAAAAAGGAAGAAAAAATATAAAATAATGAGGAAAAGGAGGAAAAAACCCTAAACAGCTAAAACCCTAAACAGCTGAAACCCTAACCCTAAACTGGCACTCCACCACTATAAATAAGTGATGGAGACCCCTCATTTCATATCCTCAATCATAAGTATCCTACCTCTGCCAAAATTGCTCTTGAAACCCTAGCTCACCATTGAGCTATTTTCACCGTGAGAGCCCCTTTTGGCCCATTTCCACCATTGGAGAAAGAGAAGGAGCAGCTGGAGCTCGGAGCAACCTCTCGGATCAACGCAACGGGCTTCGCCAACCTCCACATTGGAGGTCAAATCAATAAAAATTCATTCTTTACTTTTTGTTGTTTTGCTTCATGAACATGTTTAGATTAATTTTTATTACTGTTTAGCATCTTTTATTTCACATATTATTGAACTGCTACTAAGGAATCCATTTTCCTTAGTAGGTGCTCATTCGCACAAGCTAGGGGTAAAACCCTAGCTACAGTTTTGGCGACTCCGCTGGTTTATTTTTTGCAATTTTATTTTCTGTTTTTTCTTTCGGCTGTCCCTTTTTCGGCCGCCAAAAACCGCGTTTTTTCCTTTTGCAGTCGCGTCCAGACTGCTCCTTTCAGGACTTTACCTGCGACCCGACCGCGCCTGTTTCGTTCAAACCCACGGTCCAACCGCACTTTTTTGCCTCAAACCCGCGGTCCGGCCGCACTTTTTTGCCTCAAACCCGCGGTCTGTTTTTTTTTTTTTTTTTTTTTTGGCCAGAAAGCCGCGACCTGACCGCACCTGTTTCCCTCAAACCCGCGGTCCGACCGCACGATTCTGCCACAAACCCATGGCCTTCTTCTTCTTCTTCTTTTTCTTTTTAAACTCAGCCCTTTGCTGCAATATTTTCTGCACCTGCACAGCCATCTGTCCTACCTGCAGCCCTACAGCCTTTTCTGCAACAACATTTTTGCCCCCCTTTACAGAATTTTTTAAGAAATTTTTCAGCATTGTTTATTCAGATAATTTTGCATGGTAAAAGATTTTTCATTCAGTATTATTATTATTAGGAAGTTGGCCCCCTGTGTGGCACTTCTATTTCGGGTTCATAACCTCACGAGCACACAATCTATCACCTAATTCAAGTGAGACTTAAAAATTACTTAACTCAACCAACATTCTAACCCCACTTGGGGAACACAAAAAAAATTTGTAGTTAGGTAGGATCAGGGGGATAGGCTTCCAAAAACACCCCTCGGTTACTTACACTTGAGACATAGTTGTTGTCCATTAGGGAACCAAAATCCCCTA
>LPNX011053361.1:253876-331376 GCA_001517045.1 Pseudotsuga menziesii
TTAGAAAACCTGCTGCTTGTTGGTATTCTGACCATTTTTTGACACTCTGCCTATTGTAACACAGCTGTTACAGTGGGTGTTTCGAGTTGATTGTTGGCCTAAGTGCCCTATTTTTTGAGCTCTCCTTCTGCACACTCGGTTGCATTAGGGTTTTTTTGAGCTGCTTTGTAGTTACCTCAACCCACATAGATTTGACACCATTTGTCACCATTGAGTCCCCGAGACATTCTCGGCGCCTCAGAGGCGAGCCCCCACAGCACGGTTCACTTGACACCACCCATCCTCGACATAGATCATCATCACTTGATACCACTTACAATAGATCCCGAGCCTTGTCACTTGACTCCACTTGTCAGCGGCATAGGACTCCGTCACCAGATACTGATGCCCCTTATTTTACCTCTGATTCTGAGCTAGAGTCTGAGAACCCCCTTTACACTGCCCCTACTAGCCCCATGGCTGGCGTGACTCCCACTCCCATCTTGGTCGGGACCATTGGTGGCACATCCACCACTACACCAGTTACCACACCTGCTATGGGTATGCCCTCCATGGGGCCCCCACTTACCGTTCCCCTCACGACACCTATTCCCACAGCAGGAATACCTATGCTCACTCCATCCGTGACTCATACCACCCATGGTGGTGCAGGTCCGTCCTATAACACCTTAGTTCCCCCTCTTGGGGGAAACCTCCCTCACATTACCCCTCCACTTGGGGGCATCGCCCCCAACTTAATCCAACCCACTACTATGTCACATTCTTCATCCAGTTTGCCATTCATGGCTAGCCTCAACCTGCCTGACCTAGCCAGATTAACCAATGACCCCATCCGACACGACCCTGCGTGGCCTCACATGCCCACCAAGATCCCCTCTGACATCCCTAAGTTCGAGGGCAAGGCAGGTGAGGACCCACAAAACCATATCATGTCCTTCCATCTATGGTGTTCCTCCAACTCCATAGTAGACAACTCTATTCACCTCCATTTATTACAGCACACTTTCACTGGCTCTGCTACCAAGTGGTATATCGAACAACCCCATGGAACCCATGCCACCTTTACTTCCCTTGCCTTGACCTACCTACAGTTCTTCCAGTTACCTGTCTGCTATGACGCAGGCATTGAGATCCTACTATCATGCAGACAAAACACAGCTACCCACATCACGGACCACATTCATGAATGGCGTCGACGCCGTAGTTTATGCAAGATCAAGTTAGACGACCGGATCTTCCTAGATTGGTTCCTCAAATCCCTCCTTCCTATCATTGCTAAGGATGTAGCATCCGAACGACCCCATTCTAAAGAAGAGGCCATCCTTAAGGCCCAGCAATTTGATCTCATTTACGCCCAGTCAGGTTATCTCTATACCATTATACCTGACGCCCCTCGCGACAATTCATCCCAGCACGATGCGTCGGGGGCATCCCACGCTGTCGACGCCATCATTGGCCGTGTCTCTTCGCAGCCTCACCCATTTTCCATAGCCCATCCTACCCCTGGCCCTGACCCTTCGCGAGCTACCTCACAGTCTGGAGCAACCAACCCGTATGCTCCCATGACACATCGCCACCATTCCCATGGACCCTCATGTCCACCTTAGTGTTTCGGTCATCTGACTCCCGCTTACGCCCCCCCGGTCGCACCTCAGCCCTACTATCACCAGCAGGCTGCACCAACTCCTGCGCCGTCACAAGCCCAACCCATTTATTACCCGCCACAGCCAATCCCTGCGGCAAACCCACAACCCGCTCTACAGCACTATCAGCAACCCCCTCAGGTTGCTGCACCTGCACATCCTCCACCTACATATCATCCACCGCAGCCTGCTCTAGCCCCTGTGCAACCTCAGAATCCACCTGCTACCCAAGGGCAAGTTTACACCCAACAAACCCCACAGCAAAACCAGAACAACCAACGTAACCAGGGCCAACAAAACTGCGGCAGGGGCCGGAATTTGCGAACAAACTATCCTTGTTCTATTTGCGGGGTCTATGGCCACTACACACATTTTTGCCCCCACATGGAGCGCGTTCGGCAACTTTGGGCTGAAGATGCTCGCCGCCAAGGGCAGGCAGCTCCTCAAGCACCACCCAACCCCCCACAACCTCAGCAGCCACCTTTGGTGCTACAAAACCCCTTACCAACCCAAGGCGTAGTGAACACCCAACCGTTGGCTCCTCCTCAAGCCAACGCACCAACCCAACAACTAATCACTTACGTTGCTCCCAATCAACCCACGCTTGATTCAGGTACCCACCACTTGTTGATGATGTCCTCCGATGAGATCAACCTCCAGACCCAATGGAACCAATATGGCTCCACCTCTGAAGCCATATGTACCCTGTCCCATAACACACGAACTCCTACTAATCAATTTCCCTTGTTGCTTCAACCCCCTTTGGTACCTAGTCACATTGGTGCTACACCCATCCATACCATTCCTTTCCTTTTCCCTCCCTCAGGAGTAGTTAGCGCCCCGGTCATGGCCACCCTCAGCCTTCCTGGGTTAACCTTAGGATTACCCGTTTGGTATCTTTCGCCTCCCATTCGTCCGCCGACACCAGATGTCATCCTGCAACCGGTGCAACCCATTTTCACTACTAGTCAACCACCTCCTGGTGTCGCTACCCCATCATCCTCCACGAAACCCCCCCCTCCTCTTACCAAATCCACTGGGGGCAGAGGCCCCCAACCTTACACTGCTGTCCCACCTCCTAAGACAGTCAAAAATCAGTTACCGGCTTTACAGGAATACATGCAAACGCTTGACGACGACCCCACTATCCCAGTTGTCCATCTAGATTTCACCCCTAAGCCTCGCGACAAATCCCTGCGCACTAACCACTCCTGTGCCCTATGCGATGTTTACGGGCATTACTCCCATCACTGTCCCGATCTCCCCGAGTACAGAGTAGCTCTCTTTGAGATGAAAAATCTGGATCTTGAGACGACACCCCTCACCATTCAGAAAATCCATTCCCCGGTCTCTTCCCCTTCCGGAGAGGTTAATACCATTTATATGATCTCTTCCGTCACTACTCCCTCGTCAACCGATTTGAGGACACAAACATTCCGTACTGATGAGGAGATTCTTGAGGCTCTCACTACCCCAGATTATCCCTGGGATGACATGCACCATCGTTCCTACTTCCTCCCAGATGAACCCTCCTCTAACACTGCTCCTCACTTTGCAATTGAATCCAAAGACTTCCTTCCCCCCAAGGTCGACTGGTTCAAGGACCCTATTCCTGCTCCTGATGCCTTCGAAGAGGGTAACATGGCCAACATCTCACCTGTCATCCAAATTGATATCGCTGCCCCAGGAAGCACCCCACCGCGGCTCTGACCCCCTAACCTGCGGTCCACCCCACGTGGACCGTGCAAATAGTACATGTTTCCACCATTGGAATCAGCACGACGAAACCGTCACGATGGTCACCTCGTTGCATTATTTTTTCTACGTCATTTTTTGCCCATTTTTTAGACACCGATAGTCACCTCGGTTTGCGCACCACTTTAGCCGCTCTCTGTTTTTAACACTTTTCATATCGCCGGATTCATTTTTCCGAGCTCGTGATGATGCTTGAGATCATTTCTCACTCTCACTTGGTACAATTTCAACATTGCGTCCCTACACCTTGCTGCATCGATTTGCACGCCACATCAGCCATCATCAAATTATTTCACATGAGCCATCCACTCCTGTCATACTGCAAATGTTTCGTTATTTTTCCACCATTCATACACCCCGCAAGGAGGCCCACCAGTGTTCCCCCCCCACCCTCAGTCCTAGTCATCATAAATATTCCTTGAATGAACACTTCCTCCTTGCCTGGCCATTAATTCAGAGTCTTCTTATTTGCTTTCAGACTCCTTAAAATTGAAAGCAACCACGAGCATGCACTGTCCTGGGCTCGTAAAATCCACACGACAGTACCATTCTATTACTTCAGAGTCTTCTTATTTTCTTTCAGACTCCTTAAAATTGAAAGCAACCACGAGCATGAACTGTCATGGGCTCGTAAAATCCACATGACAGTACCATTTTATATCCACACTTCTTCTAGTTCCCTTACCCATGAAGAAGTCCCCCCACGCTTCTTAGCGCTATGATCAATCCTCTCGGCAGCGACTCTAATCAGGTCACCTTTGTTCAAAGTATTCTGTAGTCTCCTACCATTTTACCACAGCTTGAGTCTCCCTCAGCCCAGTGAACTTCCCAGATCCCATACAGCTATGATCCCTTTACCACCAATCAGTTTCATGTGCTGCCCGATCGTCCCCGCCATCATACTCTAAACAAAGGAAGTTTGAGTCCACCCTCTCTATTTGCCCAGTTATTTACCCCAGTTTATCAACCCTGCCATCAGTACTATCACATTTCAGTTTTGCACCTCGTGCTCCTGTCAAGGAAAAATCATTGCCTTGATAGTTGCAGGTCTCCCTCTGTCGATGGCAGCCCCTCTATTCCAGAGGATAGACCCAGAGGTCCCTGTGCCTTGGACCCATCACCATCTGTGGTGCGTGCCTACGGACCATTTTGGGAGGAGTCATCATTGCCTCTCCGAATAGTTGTTTCTCACATGCTCGACTTCAGCACCTTAATCGCATCGTTGAGAATCGCGCAGGATGTATATCCATTCCATTATTTGTCGAAGACCCCGGACTTCCCCCGACTCTAGCACATTGGTGAGTCACTTCGGAACGCCCAGTCATATGTTCCCGTGGATGTCTGGGCTGCGTTGGCAATTATATTCAGAAGCCATCCAGTTCCAGGCTTCCTCGAGTGCCCAGTTCAGTTCCAGATCAGTGTACCATGGCAAGTATGACCGTTGTTACTTTGATCCAGCAGCCCCTCAGTTCCTTTGGAACTACATTCAGTAGCATTGCTGTCATTCCAGTGCATCAGTTGTTCAGCTCAGATACGGTCATCCCAGCAGTATGTTCCAAATTTGTGTCCCTTCTGGACCCTTATGATACACACATTGGATCTCTATGCATCCTACAGGTCCCTCTTTTCGGGCCTCACAGTTATTTTTATGTATCTTAATACGAGCATGGGTATGCCTGCCTCATCCAGATTATTAGATGATTCCTCATCCATTATTGAATTTATGTACTTTTCAGTACTTGCAGTTGGTTCGAGATCGATGTTCCAGGCTTTAGTTGGTTCCTTCTCTTCTCCACACCCCAGGAAAAACAAATATGACTTATGATGTCCATTGGCCATACGATGAGCTCCTGCCCTCGCACATCAGGGGGCAATCTGTTAACACCCAAAAAAGGTTCACTACCTCATCTACCCCATTACATGGCTCATTTGTCCATTTTCCTACCATATTTCCATCAAAAACCCATAAAACCCTCTTTTCCTCCAAAAAATATCCAAAATTCCTCCAAAAACGCAAAAAATCTCCAAAAAGGAAGAACAAATATAAAATAATGAGGAAAAGGAGGAAAAAACCCTAAACAGCTGAAACCCTAACCCTAAACCGGCACTCCACCACTATAAATAAGTGATGGAGACCCCTCATTTCATATCCTCACTCACAAGTATCGTGCCTCTGCCAAAATTACTCTTGAAACCCTAGCTCACCATTGAGCTACTTTCACCGTGAGAGCCCCTTTTGGCCCATTTCCACCATTCGAGAAAGAGAAGGAGCAGCTGGAGCTCGGAGCAACCTCTCGGATCAACGCAACGGGCTTCGCCAATCTCCACATTGGAGGTCAGATCAATAAAAAATCATTCTCTACTTTTTGCTGTTTTGCTTCATGAACATGTTTAAATTAATTTTTATTACTGTTTAGCATCTTTTATTTCACATATTATTGAACTGCTACTAAGGAATCCATTTTCCTTGGTAGGTGCTCATTCGCACAAGCTAGGGGTAAAACCCTAGCTACAACAGCCACCTTCAGCGCCAACATGCATCATACTTTCATCCAGGCTCGTGCAAATCAAAAGCATCAATGGTTCAAGCTACCATATGTAGTCACTGAGGGTGATATCCGGGCAGTAGTTCAGCACTGACCGGCTGAATGAATGAAAGATGTAGGAAAAAAACCTCACATTCCAGTCCCCATAGTTACCAATGTGGGCGCAGGCCCTAGTCACATGCAGTAGCAATGTCCCCTGGAAGACAGCGAAGAACAGACTAAGTCGCAGCAGAATGACAGCAACCAAGGTGGAGAAGTGGAAACCGACGAAGAAGAAGGACAGGACTTAGTCAAAACTACTCCAGACCCTAATAGGCAGGATAAGTGCAAGACACCAGAAGTAGAGGAAGTGAACAAACCGCAGTCCCAAAAGAAAGAGAAGGCATCAAAGGATAAGAATATTGATGACACACCCAGCTTGACAAGCGAGGAGCTTGATGAGGCTTTGTCGAAGTCCATAGAAGTTCTTACCAAGAAATGGTCAGAGTTTGCAGCTGTGCATTTGGATGCCATTGGTGGTGTCGCACAACACATATCGAAGCTGAAGGACTTAGCAGCACAATCGGTGATCGGCACTGTAGCCAGCAGTACCCCGGTAAGTGCGCAGACTGACCTAAGGCAATGGCCAGCTCGAGAAAACAAGGGTCAAGTATCCACCGCTGCCCTCATCATAACTAATGCAACATCCCGCGTAGAGATGAGCATGACAGTAGGAATTGATTACACCAAAATGTTCATGATGGAACTACATCTCTGCCAGTCAGCTATTGCAAAGGAAATCCAGGCCCGAGACCATTATTCACAAATACAGTTGGACGATACCAGGAAGTAGAATGATAGCCTCGCAGCGTAGCTGGAAGCAACAGAGCAGTGAAAGAGGGACGCAGAACGTAAGTGGATTACATTGGTCCGAGTTTTGGATGAAGCATGTCGAAGTCTTCCTGACTTCGACGTACAGCTGGTGGAAGAGCCAGAACAAAGACTAGTCAAGTTGAAAGACTACGCACAGCAGTCCTGCAGTGAAATTGAGAAGCTCAAAGCAGAACATGAGACTCAGATCGCGGAGCTTCAACTTCGTATCCTTCCAGAAATTCCACCTGAGGTCAAAGAACAGCGCCGTGCAGACATTCAAGCATCAGCAGCCAAAATTTCTGATATTGTGGGAAGCGCAGCAAAGCTGTTAGAAGACAGTGTTGAGGCTTGGACCACCCTACAGGAACATCCATGAATTGGACAGCTGCAAGAAACCATTCGGCAGCGACAGGAAGAATTGGATGCAGTAAAAGTAGCAATTAAGACTCTACTGCCCATGGAGAATATGCTTAAGGTAAAGCAAAGAAACAAACTCCAACATGAAATTGAATCATGCAGAGCAAAGGCAACAGAAGTGGAAAATTCTCTGCATCCACTTATCAGCGAAGCTTTCGAGTTGAGTATTGCTGTGGACACCCAATTTAAAGTTCTAAAGGAATATGATGCATTTGCGCAGTAAAAGGCCAGCGAAGCATCAGCTGAGGTACTGCAGGAGTTGGTAGAAAAGGAGCAAGCCACCGACAATATCATGCGTGGTCTCAATAAGCAGTACACTATCCTTGCTGACAAAGTTCGTCTACCAGAAGAGTAGCAGAGTGTCTCGGGATGGGCCACTAGTGAGTCATAGGGGCATGTTGGGATGCATACCTTATATGTCTTTAGTTTTGGTAACTCCACAAGTTTTGTGGAAGTTTGTAAGCGGAGTTACGGCTCAAAATAGTCTTAGGGGTGTCGGGGTTGAGTCAAAACCCTCTTTTTGTAATTAACCCATGGTTTAAGTCCAGGGTTTAGGGTTTGGGGTGCCCATGGTTTAAGTCCAGGGTTTAAGGTTTGGGGTGCCCATGGTTTAAGTCCATGGTTTTGTAATAGTCCGCTGTACAAATAGGCACTCCTGTAAATAAGTCAGGTTAGGCTTTTATGTATAAGGAATTGCTGCGAAGCTAAGGCTATTTTGTAAGAAAAGGTTAAGTCCCAGCTGTGTGCGTGGATGACCTCTGCAGCTATGTGCGCAGAGGGTTTTTGTAAGTGATTAGAAGATCTACAGCTGTGTGGGCAGAGGTCTACAGCTGTGTGTGTGGTTTTAAGGACTTGAAGGGATCTGCAACTGAGTGCACAGATCAGAACTGTGATTTTGTAAAGAGTTGAATAAAACACAATTCTATGGACGTAGCCCCTACACTGGGGGTGAACCATGTTATATCTGGTGTTGTGGTTCTTGTGTTATTTTTGTTATGTTCTTTATGCATTGATAAATATATATATCTGATAAGTAAGATCGCTGCTAAAAAATAGCTTCGCTGTGAATTCCCAGTAAAGGGTTAAGAAAGTCACTATTGTTTATCTATCTGCGAAGTTATATGTATGAATGTCAGAGCTCTGTGTTAATTAATTATAAGTTATTAAATGCTAAAGGTACAGTAATATCCCTCTTCTTGTTGCAGAAACCTGATTCTGCGGCACCCCATAGCTGTTTCGGGTGAGACTGTAACCTGCGCGCATGTTGTTGCCGAAAGGGCCAACACTGTGGGTCTTTTGTTGGTGCGAAGTAAAAGGTGTAAAACCTGGGTCTACCCTTTTTCCCAACAGTGGACACTACAATAATTTTATGTGACAATTAGAGTTTTATAAAGAAGACAGAAAATCTGATGTTCCACGACAAATCGAAGCATATAGAAATATGATATTTCTATATAAGAGATATGGTACCAAAGGGAGCCATTAAGCTCCAGTATGTGGGTACCGATGAGCAAGTTGCTGATATACTGACCAAGCCTCTCTCTCAAATGAAGTTCAAGTATTTCCATGACAAGATTGGTGTAGCTCAGAAGGACTTTCCTCGCAAGGAGGAGAAGTGATGGGACTACAAATGATGGACCATCTTCAAAAAAGGAAGATCAAGTCGGAGACATGAACCCTCCTTGGTCAAAGAGGGAGCAGGTTGATGATATGGAAAAATTCCCAGGAAAGGGGGAGTAATGCAGTCAAGATCTAGTCTGTAGATGATACTCTTATGTGGAGAGTATAGCTACATTCATATGTAGATTCCATGGAGTTAACACTCGCTTGGGAGTGGTCCTAACCTGTGTGGTATGGATTCTCTATGATGAGTCCTCACAGATGCAAGGACTAACATTATGTATGTAGTTGAGATCTGATTTGCAGATGATACTCTTATGTGGAGAATATAGCTACAATTATAAGTATATTCCATAGAGTAACACTCGCTTGGGAGTGGTCCTAACCTATGTGGTATGGATTCCCTATGATGAGTCGTCACAGACGGCATAGTATAACACTCACTTGTGATTAGTCCTAACATGTGTGGTATGGATGGGATACGGACCGGCACTAGGTGTGGTCAATATCTACATTTAGTTGTAGATGATTCAGCTGATTGATTTCATGGATCTTGCTAATGGAGGACTGCATCATCATTGGACTTATGTCCTAAATTGATAGGGATTGATCATCAAGTAATTGGATCATGTGTGGATTTCATCATCCTTGGACTTATGTCCTAAAGTGATAGGGATCGATCATCCCGCAAATAGATCATTTGTACTACAAGTAGCGTGGTGGCAAAAGGATCGAAAGGATCAAAGTGCTATTGTAAATGATTGAGAAGATCGAAGTTCTGATGCAAAGGATCAAAATATCGATGCGTTGTTGCAAATAATAGATCAAGTGATAATGTGATGCCGAAGATGAAGAATAATTGTTTCAATTTACTAATTGTGAAAAACTTCCTGTGACGTATAGATGTATCTCCTCAATGTACTGTTGGAACTGTCTCTTTGTTCTCCTATAGTCTATGATGATGTCATCAGTAGAATAACCTTCTCATTAAGGGGAAGTATTGAAATGTTGCAACTTCAAAGGATATTCTAAATGCATTTTACTAATGTAACCCTAGGTAGATGTTATGATTCCTCCAAATGGGTGTTACTATTGTATTTGGTCATCATAGAGTCATGAGGTAAAGCCTCCTCTTGTGTCGGGTCTTTAGTACCCCAATTAATAATATAATATATGGTTTTGAGTATTCCTAGGTAAAGTCGACCGAGACAGTTTATTGTGGCTGAATTTTCTAGTGAAAAAGTAAATTGACAATTAGTATAAATAGAGGAGCTATGGTTCTTATTTGAACACATAGACTCACTCACTTGTGTGGCGCATAGGAGAGAGAGAGAAACTGAACAGAAGCATGAGAACAACTATTTTCAGGGTTGTCTTTTATACATCTTATACAGAGGAATTTTTTGATGGGTTTTCTTCCCCTTGATGGTTTCCCATGATAAATTCTGTGTCTACCTTGTGATTGATTTTCTATCAATGATTCTTGATATGCTGCTGTGATTTTGAATTGAATACTATTGAATCTAGTCTAGCAGATGAAAAACTTAACATTTCTGAGCATGGTATTAGGACTTAGGATCTGACCCAATCATTAAATAACAGGTCTCAAATATCAATGAATCGTGACAAGAGAGTGCAATACTTTCTCTTTGAAAATCAGATCGTGTTCTTCTTGGATCAGGAGGATTTCCAACGTTTTCCCTAGCAGAAGAGAGTGTCTTCTTGGCCCAAGTTGGGAGATGTGTTTGCACTTAAAAATATTATTATGAACCTGATATTTGTTTCTGATTTATATCAGGAATCATATAGAAAAAATCAGAGCCATCACTCCCAATTTCATCATCCGAATAATGAGCAGGACAGGAGGGAATTTCAGCAGATTTCTCCTTGACTAGTTCTACCTCTTGGAGTGGCTCTTCAAATCAGACACTTCTTTCGATGAAAATTTGTTTTGTTCTGATATTCAGCAGATGTAAACCTTTAAATTATTTTGGATATCCAATAAACAAACATTCAACACTTTTTGTTTGCAAATCCTTCCCCTTGTCATGCAGAATTCGGGCCCATGCAGTGGACCCAAACACCCTGAAATTTGACACATCTGGCTTGTGTCCAAAATAGGATTCGAAAGGTGTATTTCCTTTCATGTAGGAGTGAGTTAATATATTCTAAATGTGTGTAGAAGCATTCATTGCCTCATCCCACAAATTTGCATCCAATCCTTTTGCTTCTAGCATGCATGTGGTCATCTCCTTAATAGAGTAGTTTTTCGTTTCTGCTACACCATTTTGCTAAGGAGTGTAGGGAATGGAATGTTGGATCTTGATCCCATTGTCTGAACATATTTTCAGAAATTCATTACTGATATATTCCCCTCCATTTTTTCATATCTCACATGTTTAATCTTTCTCTCGGAGGCATTCTCAACTAGTGCTTTCAACTCAACAAATTTTTCCAAAACTTCAGATTTTTTTTTATAAAGAAAACCCAAGTGCATTTAGAAAAATAATATATGAAGGTGAATACATACCGAGATACATTCATGTATGTGGTGGGAATCAGTCTGATGATATCGGAATGAATCAACTCCAAGATCAAACTTGTGCTCAAGGTGTTTTCCAACAATACAACCTTTGCAAACTTTGGTTGTAGATTTGATGGTTGGGCGGCCATCAACCATGGATTTTTTTTGAAGTTGCTGCAATTACTTAAAATTTAAATGACCAAATCTCTCATGCCAAAGTCAACTAACCTCATTTCCATGATTCAAAAGAGCGGTGAGCTTTGCATCCTCCAGAAAATGGGAAAACTCATAGGCTTTTGCATGATGGTTTGCTAAGCCTTTTGCAGCAAGTTTACTAGATGCAATCTCAATGATTTCTACATCATTTGGGCTGAAGGTTAATCTATTGGGCACTCTAGTATGAGTCATTTGATATACACTCATGAGGTTGGAGGCTAAGGAGGGTACATACAAAACATTGAAAAAAGTTCCATGTTCAAGATGAACTGTACCTTGTCCTTTCGAAATGATGGTAGAATCATCTCCCATGTGGATGGGAACGCTCTTGCTGGTGTCTAGAGAAGAGAAGGAATCCCTGCTTTCCATCATGTGATTCGAAGCTCCAGAGTCTATGAGCAGATCTGTTGGTTTTGAGGTGCTTTCCATGAGAGCATGTCCTCTTTCTTACTAAGTATCCCGATCTTGGTGATCTCTCTTCCAAACACTCATTGGAAGATTGATATTGTTTCTCTTGAGGAGAGAAGTCATCTCATCAAGATTCTTCTTCATGCTGGTGTGTTTAGGGTGGAACCCCTTCCCACAATATGAACACTTGACTTTATCTTTTCCTTGGTTTCCTTTTTTCTTGTGTTTCTTCGAGCCCGAAGAATATTCTTGCTTCTAGATCTTTTCTTTAGGCTTTGGAGATTCAAATTTACTCTCTTGATTCATATTCCCTTTCCCCTTCAGATATTTGGGCCCCGAAGAAAACAGGGCTTGATATTTTGAGGATTGAATGATCCCCATCTGAGCAAGCTTGTCATGCTCATTTGTTAGGGATTTAATGAAGGCATTAAGAGAAGGCATATTCTATCTAGGGGTTGTGAACTTCTAGGAATAGAAAGTGGTAACAAATACAGAGTAGTTGGCACCAAGTTTTGAGAGAAAGGAGAGGATGAGTTGATCATCCTCCTTCTTCACCTCACACTGCTTCTATTGTAGGAATATATACTTTATATTTGTGAAGAATCCATTGAGATTATCAAAATTTATAGGTTGAAGAGAAATCAGCTCATTCTCTAACCGATAAATCCTCAAATCATCCTATTCGTCATACAAGGAGGCAAGTTGGTCCCAAATTGATTTCAGAGTTATCAATCCCGAGAAACGCAATAGAAGGTCCTTAGAGATAGAGAGACACGAAAACCCAAAATATTCATCCATTTTGTTAAAGAATCTAGCCTTGTCCACAACATGGTTAGGCTCTTCCTCCGTGTCCATAGTGACTTTGTAGAGTCCTTTAGCACGTAGATGGATCTCCATATCTCCCTTCCATTAGTGATAATTGAAAGGAGTTAGGAGTTCAATCGAAGAAAGCATACTTATATTATAGCGAATGCAATGAACCTATAAACAATCCTGGAATCAACAAAAAAAAGTCACCGTAAGGTCGAAAAACCTATACATTTCAGTTTTTCATCACACCCATCATAATTGATCGAGCAAGCTTCATCAACAATTCCTTTACCTGGGGTATTAAGTGGTAAACTTTCAGCTTCTGGTGCAGTGATGGAATTTGAGCTTTTGCTCAATTTTGCATGCTAGATCCGACAAAAATCTAGTGTTTCTTAAAGAATAGCTTCGTCTCGTCATGGCTCTGATACCATATTAATTATGTCACACCAATCTTGGGACAAAGTATAAACTCACAACTGATTCAAGACAAATTAGACATGAAATGATGTAACGGTACTGCAACAGGAGGTTGCAGCTCAGTATAATCAATGAAAGAATGAATGATACAATACAATGTCATGCAGAATGCATGAATTCCAAGCCAATTCGAATTCAGTAGGAGGTCATTTGAATTGCATGGATGGGTGTATCTTAACTGAATGTTGGGCAACACTAGACACACTTAGTTAACCACTGAACTAACCATAACTGACTCTCACAGAGTCCTAACTAAATCAGAGTGCAATAGATGATTTATTCTAACTAAATGTAACTCATACACATGTTGCTTCATGCCAAATAGTAGGTGGTAGTGCATCATTAGTTCACTCATGTTCATCCCAATCAGCCCAAAATAAACAATTACATGATGGAGGTTCCTTTACAACTCATCTTAACTAAATTTTAGGTGAAACAACAATCAGTTAGCAATTAGGTGCACTTATGACACTCAGATCACCCCATAATTGCTCCTTGTTTGAAGGAGGAAGCCCAGTTAGCCTCCCTGATTGAAGGAGAAGGCTTAGTTGGCCTCCTTTATTGAAGGAATGCGTGGATGTGCTCATGTTGATGTCATAGTGTTCTCATCTGATGCCAATTAAGTCAATTAAACTTAGGATAGTGGGTAATTAGGAAAAAATAGACCAAATAAAGTGTTCAAGTTGGATAATGACTCCAACACTTTTAGTTGGTTCCTTTCATTTTCTACAATCTTTTCTTTTAGGTTTTGATATTCTTTAGCAAAATTTTCTGCATTTAAGATTTGATTTTATAAATCTGATTCATAGATACTGCTTGAAAATAGTAAGTTTGTGTGATGACTTAAAGCGTTCTCAACCTTATTCTCTTTCCCTTTTATATGTTTTATTTCGAAGTCTTATTCACTAAGGTTTTGTTGATCAAACAAGTATTTTAAACTTATGGTATCTGAAATCAACAAAAAATTTCTTCTGGTGAGGTAGTGTCACCACATATTTAGTGTATTTATAATTGAAGCAAGTTCTAAGTCGTGTGTAACATATTTTTTATCATGCTCTTTTAACGTTCTAGACTCATAGCCCATGATGTAGTTTTCTTGAATGATCACCCCGCCTAAGCCTTCTTGACATGTGTCAGTGCATATGATGAAATCCTTAAAAGGATCAACAATTTTTAATATAGGGGTGATGGCCAACAACTGTTTTAGTTTATTAAAACTTTTAATACACTTTTTGCTCCAATAAAATTTCTTACCTTTCTTCTGTAGTGAAATTAAGGGGTAGGCTATCTTAGAAAATCCTTTAATAAACTTTCAATAATAGCCATTAATTCCCATGAACAATATTATGTCAGTTACATTCTTAGGAACCGGTCGATCAGTGATAGCCTTAATCTTGTCAAGGTTGACTGATATTCCATCTTTAGACACTACGTGTCCTAGATATTGAATTATGTCTTTAAAGAAGTCACACTTGATAAAATTAGAAAACAATTGTCGTTCTCTTAACAATTGTAGAATTATCCTTAGGTTTTCTTCGTCTTCCTATTTATTTTTTGAGTAAATCAATATGTCGTCGATGAAGACGAATACGAATTTATCTAAGTAGTTACTCATAATACTATTCATTAATCACACAAAAGTTGCAGGTGCGTTTGTTAAATCAAAGGGCATTACGGCAAACTCGTAATGACCATATCGGGTTCTAAAAATAGTTTTAAAGATGTATTCATCCTTGATCCGTACCTGATGGTATATGGAGCTTAAATCTATTTTGAAGAAGATTCTTGCCACCAGGACCTAATCAAGTAGATCAACTATCTGGGGTAAATGATATCAATTTCTAATAGTCATCTTGTTTAATTGTTGATAATCTATGCATAATCTTAAACTGCCATGTTTCTTGTTTACGAATAAAATCTGTGCTCCCCAAGGGGAAACACTAGGTCGAATGTACTTTTTATCAATTAGTTCTTTTAGTTATGATTTAAGTTATGTAATTTCTATTATATTCATCTGATAATGATATTTCGATGCTGGTACCACTCTCGGTATTAGATTGATTGTAAATTCTCCATCCATTTTTGGAGGTAGTCCGGGGACTCCTTCCGGAAAGATGTATTTAAAATATTTTAAGATCGGTATATCCTCTATTTTAAGTTTGTTATTGTTATCCTTGTCATCCATTACGCAGACTGCAAAACCTTTACATCCCTTACGTACATATATTTTCATTTGTGAGATAGATATTTCTCTCATGCTAACCTTTGTGGAAATTCCTTTTACTTTAATTGTATTTCCATTATAATCCATGCATGTAAAATTTTTATCGTAATATTTTAACATAACCCTTTTTTTTCTAGATAGTCCATTCCTATCAGCAAATCATAAGAACCTAATGGTAATATGTGGGTAATATACTTAGATCATCATGTGTATTCAAATCATTCATCATAATTTCATAGTTTTTCACATAACTAGAGACCTTTCATTTGGTACCTGCAGATAGATATACCATCCAATACGTTTCAAATTTTTCTTGTGATAATTTACACAATTCAACACTCCTAGGTGATACATAATTCAAACTTGCACTTGGATCAATTAGTATAGAAATGGGTTGACTTTTTATCATACCTTCGATTTGACAACGATTGAAGTTTGATGGTCTACTTGTCGATTTTCCAATGCAACACTGATTCTGGGCATGCTTCTTGCCATATTCCCAACTATAACAACATCTTGAATTGAGTGAACATTATTAAAAAATTTCTTTCTTATGGGACATTATTTAAAATAATGTGGCTCCCCACATTCCCAGCATTTTAATACTTCCATCTGTGTAGTGTTTTTATTAAAGGTAGCGAGGGGGTTCTCTTTCTTTTGCTACTTTATTTTATGGTTTAAAACAATTATAATTATTTCCTTGATACCCTTTGTAGTTATTACCAGTATTTTTCTAAAAACTAGTATTCTTCTTTCTTGTATCAAAGCTGTCACGTATTTTTGTTTTCCAGTTAGGTATATTTCCTCTTTTATTCTTATTTTGATCATAACATAAGTTTTCTTTTCTCATTTCCTCTTCCAGTGTTTTTGAATTGTTGTACTCAATCGTGTCTTTAAACATAAGAGGAAAGCAACTGAGAAAGTGTTGTATTTTTGGTTTTTCATCTATTATATAAGGCACATAATGAAGTAAACTTAGAAATTTACTACAGAGTTCTTTCATGGTCATAGCACCTAACCTTTATTTGTAAAATTTCTTAGTTTTTTCTTCATAGTTCTATTCTAAAAGATACTTTCCATTAAGGTGCTTCTTGAAGGTTTTCCATGTTACCTAACGTTCTTTTATACCTTTTATTTTTTTATATCTTGCTACCAAATATATGCTTTTCCTGTTAAGTTATAGATGGCCATTTTTTCCTTTAGTTCATGAGAATAGTTATAGATTTGGAAATATTTCTTTGTTCCAGATAACCAATCTTTCGCTTCTTCTCCTTTCTTGATCTCTTCGTTAAACATAGGAGGTTTGATCTTTTTGAATTTTCTAGAAATTTCTTCATAAGGTTTCTATTTCCTTTTCATTTTATTACTATCACTAATTTCACTAGAAACCTGGTGCTTTTTTGTATTGTGCTTGGTTGATTCCTCACTGGAAGACTCAACCTCATGTTTGGGAAATTCCAGCTTCCTTCCCTTACATTTGTAAGGTGTAGTTATTTCCATATTAAGTTCAGGTTCTTTGTGTTTCTCTTTTTCATTACTGTGTACTTTAGATAGAGAGATGTTATTTAACTCCTCTTGTGCTTTTATAATACATTCATTATTATCTTTAACTCTTTTTAATTCCGCTCTTAATTATTTAAAAGTTTGTTGTAACTCAGATGGGTTGTCATTTCGACTCTCATTAATATTTACCCGAATTTCACTTTCCCTTCGATTACCCTCTTCATTGTTCACTGGATTTCTAGGATGAGATTCTTCTTCCATAGACATTCCTACATCTGCCATAATTTCCTGCAAAACAAAGTTATTCTTCTCTTTCTGTTTGCAAGAGAATCAAAACCACAATAGGATAAAATGAGTTTTATGGTTTGTTTTATCAGTGTCAGTGTTGGGCTTGTTTAGGACAAAGTGTTGTCACCATGCTATGATACCATTCTGTCACAAAATTATAAATTTCCAAAAAAAAATCATAATACTCTTTTACCTAAGTGAATAATGTAACAAGTAAATTTTAGTCGCAACATACTAAATTTTTGTTTAAATGTATAGTCACTTATACTGGTTTCTTAATGAGTTCGACAGGTTATAATTTATGTGGTGTTTTCATATGTTTGATGATGCTCTATTGTCACACCTAAAAGTGATGTTCTTGACTCATTTTATGATAAATTTATCATATGGTTTTGTTGGGGTTTGCTTATCCTAAAGGCTACGGTTTTGTCCTAGTAGTCAAGCCTTAACTCTAGCATCAAATATTTTATGGAGAAGAAAAGTTGGGGGACTATGGTGTTAAACACCATGGTCTTAATCCCATTTCCTTGGCATAATAAATATTTATAAGTTTGAACTAAGGTGTAACTAGGGTTCTTGCATAAGGTATACGAATAAGGTTTTATGAGCTTGTTTGAATGGTAACAAAAGGAAACTATGGTGCTCATACCACAGTCGTTTTTTACACCATAACATACACAATTTTGGAGTTTAATTAACATATGGTTTTGGACATGAGATTTAATGGAGGTATAAGAGTTATGATTTGAAGGTACTAAAGTTGACCTTGGTATTAAATATTTGTCGTAGCTGCAAGTTGCAGTGCAGCCAAGAAATTAATAACATGCCTGAGATTAGATCTCGACCCTCCATCTGTCTTAGATTCTAGCAAGGGTTTTAATGTGGTTTTCCTTGTCTAAAAGTTTTGATTCGTTGTTGTTTTTGGTCTACAAAGTTTGTAAAAGAAGGATTTGCCTTCTATGGCTGCATTGTGTAGTTTTTTTTGTTAAAATTCTTACACAGACATTTAATTTTTTCCTTGTTTGCTTATGAGGTGTGTTTGAGGTCTTTCTTGGTCTTGATAGCTGCCAAAAACTCTTGACTTTTTTGGTTTACTAAAAATCAAACTTGGACCAGCATTCATGGCCTTTCAAATTCCTTTAACCAAGTATGTTCATTGAACCTAGCTCAGTTTGATTCTATAACAAATTTATAAATCCTTTTTAAAACCCTCCAACAAGGAAAGAATGGCTTGGTTTTTGTTTTTATCTACAGGTAGAGGATGGATAAGGGCATATAAGAGGATTTGAACCTTGTACCTCTTTGAATTTGGATGCAGTAAGTCCTTTTAACTTCGGTCAACATATTTTACAATATTTTTAATATTTTTATGGTTCTGAGTGCATCGTGGGTATGCAGGTTATGGAAAGGCTGGAGAGGGTGGCAACAGGGTCACCTCCTCCCAGGCATGTTTAATTTAAAATAAAAGTGAGTATCACTTCTTACTTTTCTAACATTCATCTCAAATTAAATCCTCTTAGACAGCAGCTGATATTCTTAGTTGTTTGGTTTTGCATGTGACTCTTGGCATGGATGTTGCCCGATATGCACCAATGGCCTGCCAATAGCTATGAGGTAAGGGTTATTTGATTAAAATGGTGGTTGGTTTTATGGGTTAAGTAGGAACCAATATTTTTCCACATTTCAAGATATGTTGGACTGTAAATTTTGTTTGATGGTTTATATGGATCTTCATCCTACAGGAAAGAGGCCTTTGTAGCCTCTCTGTTCCATCATGGTTGTAATTACTTTTTTATGAGTATGTTTAAAATGGGTCCTGGATGCCATATTCGATGGACTTACAACCACTATGGTTTTGAACCCTAAACTTATGTTTTGACATTTAATTAATTTAATGCCACTCCCTTATGTTCTGTACCAACTTATAATTCTGAGTTTTGTTGTTAATGATAATACTTGTTGTAAATTTTTTATATGTTGAATTCCACTGTACAATGGTATTATTTTCACGCGTTAGGTGTTTGGATGGTTTCGTTGTTTATGAAGGATCCATGACCTCAATTTTGAATCAGTAAAGAGTTAATCACTTTTTCAATTAAAATTTAAGCCTCGAGGTTTGATACCCGTAATAAGACGAATTTGATTATGCTTGATTAATTTCCTACTAGATATTATTGTGCAATCCCATGCTAGATTCATGAGCTATTGTAATAGTTAATAACAGATATAAAATATTTAATTATAATAGACTCAACTTCAGTCGTGTAAGTAATAGTTAGGTTATTTAGTAGGTGGATCAGGATATTATGGGTTTTATTGTATTTATAAGTGTTACTTTGATCCTAGAAAATTTCGATCTACATTTGAAGGATTTGGGGTTTTTGAAATGGATTAACTTCCATTTCATCATTTATATGACTTATAGCTTGGATGTTAAAAACCTCTCGACTCTACTCTGTCCCTATAAGTGATAGTTTTATAGTCTTTTCCATTTATAGTTTATGTGATTGGAAATCTTGTTGTATTATTTGATTTGATTTTATTAAGAATTTTTTCTATAATGTTGTTATGTTAACTAGTGAAATTTCCTTTCTGTAAAGTCATTTTGTAATTTAACTAAATTTTAACTTGAAACAGTATGATTCTAGTTTTGAAATAATCATTCTAACTTGATCGGGTTTAAAAACAGGAAAATACCGAGTCTAGCTATGTAGGAAACCTTTGCCTTCTAATAAAATGGTTAGTTGAAAAAGAGATACATTTAAAATGTTGAAATAACACATCTGCAATATGAATTACAACATTTATCCAGATCTATGATGACCATTCGTTTAGAAAGCCTAATCATGCTAAAATTACAACCCTTACTACACAAATATTTGATTCGGGTATGGATGCCAAAAAAAAGTTTTGTTATAAAATCTTAAGGTCAAGAATCTACACATGCTACTTAGACCAATTTATTTCATATGATAAAATACAATAGAAGAGATAATAATAACATATACATAATACCATTACTATAGAAAGAATAAATATGATTCATAATTAACTTTAAACAAGTCTAGCATAGAATAAGAAGTAGAATAGGGAACCTAGCACCAGTGTCGAGAAAACAGAATTGAAATAGTCATTCCTCCCAACCAACTCCTAGAGAATCCAAGTCTCACTTCCTATATAACTCCCGATCCTGTTTGTTGAACCACAAAGGAAAAATCCAATCAATGCACCATCTCTTGCATTAACATATCAGTTCCCTATCCACTAATAGCCTCCCACTTGCAAAATGGGCATACTATTATATAGTATTTTTCCTAGGACTTGGTCATTTATGAGCCACCTGCTTTTTATCACTCTAGAAGGAGTTGTGACCTGATTTTAGGGAGGATGCCTCCTGCATCTTGATTTCTCACTCAGCAGCTTTCGCCACTTGTATTTTCCCCTTGTGGGTCAACAAACACTCTTTCAATAGCTATTTCATTTAGGATTCCTTCTAGTATTTTTAATTAATTATAAGAATAATCCATTACATCTATTTTTGACTTTCTTGTAAAAAATATTTAAAAAAATAAAATATTCAAAAAATAATAATTTATTTTAATTTGGTGTATTACACAAAGATTGACTTCAATCCATGGGTGACTTAAATGCATGGTTGAATTCAAGGTTGACTTCAATCAAAATTTGAATTAAAGGTTGACTTCGATCAATCATTAATTTTAAGCAATCTTCACTTCAATACATGGTTGACATTTATTATTTATTTTCATTACCATACAGATTTTAATTATGTTTTTTCTAGATACATTTAATTCTTAGAAAAAAATAGATTTAAATTTTAATATTAATGTATACATGACCTAGCATTATTATGGACAAAAATTGAGAAATGGATGGAGAAGTGTAAATATAAACCGATGGCCAATGTTATTGATGATATAATACTCTATACAAGAAAATGCAAAATCGGTTATGCTAAATTTAAGAAAATGTATTTATCTCACATGTATCTTTATCTCAAAGGATGCAATTGTTTTAGTTTGTCAGTTTCATTAATGTTGATGGTTTTGTTTGATGTTTTTTCTTCTAACAACCATTGTATCTCCTATTGGATCAGGTTGGGGATCTTCTGCTCCAACTGCAATTCTTAAGCGAAAGAAAAATCCAAAACCAGCGAAAACACTAAATATTTGTCCTTATCGTAGATATATATCTTCTCCTCTTACTTCCCCATAGAGTAAGCTTCCTAATCCTAATTTTTGGCTTCCAAAATCCAGCAAATGGAACATTTTTTTACTATTCAATAACCTGCAACATATTTTTCATTAATGCAAATAATAGATTCCAGGGAAAGAGGGATTATTCTCTTATGAAATGTTATATATTTATCTTTTTCATTGTTGATAAAACTTCATGCATATATCCTGACAGTGACATGCATAATTATGGAAAAGTGCATGTGAATTATTCCTTTTGTGCACATTGCTTAAACCTCATCTCCAATAGGATCAAAAGGATATTTCTAATTCAAAGCACATAATATTTAATGTGAAACGAAATTCCTTCTTTTCGATTTTGGAAACTTTATGGGGAAGAGAAGTCATATTTATTCACATTGGGGTCCTATTTTAATACCATATAGCTCAAATTTTAAGTTTACTTGTAGATGCTCTATCCATAAATATTTTCTCAACATTCAATGGAAAAATGAATACCTACTTTGCAAATTTCAAAACCTTATGGGGATGAGCATTCAGATTTATCCATAATGGAGTATTATTTTAATATCATATAGCTCATCTTTTAAGTTAACCTATAGATGATCTATCTATCCATCACTTGTTATGACTTTGCATTTGCTTGAAAATGGAGGATAATGTTATCTTTGATAGAAATATGTATCTCATTTTTTTAACTGTATTGGAAACTCTTATCTCCTAGGATCAAGTCCACCTTCAAATATACAAAACTATGAGAAAATATGTCACATAGCATTCCTCTCCATGACATGAAAATCACAAAAAGATTTTCAACTTGAGCTTTCACTAGCTATTTTTTCCTTTCATAGGAGTGGTAGTTTAAAGAAACAAAGAAATCCCTATGTATTTGGGAAAATTGCTACTTTGCCAACAATATATATATATATATATATCACAGTTTGGGAAAAATCATAACAATGACTATAAATAAGGTTAATCAAGTGTCTACAAAGTGTAAATTGGGTGGTTGGGAGGTTAGTTTGTCATCCTCCCCACCCAATTTCAAATCCACTTCTAGTCTTGTCTTGTTGTATTTCTATGATACTTTCTAGGTGTCAATACTCTTCCAACAATAAAAATAAGTTTAATCGAAAATTAGTCCAAAAAGGACATAAATGATATCCCTGGGATTGTTTATGACATTGAATCAATGAAACTATATAGGCCTGAGATAGTTCCAAATAGATCTTTATGAAATTTAAATTAATCCTTAGTGAGTTGCTTCCTATGCTAACATCTTTAGCACCTAACCATGACCCATTCACTTAAAAATCTACTTATTGTCTCCACCATTTGGAGCATAATTACATTGAACAAAAATGTACTGCACAAATAATTGAATAATTAGAATCTTCTATGTTGATCCATGACAAATTCACCTAAATTTTATTGTCTTCATTGTTGAAGCATGATTACAATTTACATTGAACAAAAATAAAACACACAAATAATTAAACAATTGTAAGAGGTTGACCACCATGTTCTACCTCAAGCATTTCTTCTTACTATAAGTTGGTATGATAGGCTTTTCAGCACATGAAATTGAAATCAACTACATTTTTATTAGCTTCAATGAAATTGACCCTTTGGGTATTGCTTGACATGTGATACCTTATTCAATGCTAAAACATGATCCATTCACCCAAAAATCATATGTTGTCTTCATCTGTGAGGCATATGTACATTGACAAAACAATTACTCCATAAACAATTGAATAATTTGAAGAAAGATTGAAATCAAAATCACCCCAGCTAGTTTATATATGTTCATAAATATAAACATTTTCCAAGTGGATAATTTCTACAAGAATTTTACAATATAAAGTTGGAGAGACTTGTATTTTATGATTGCAACTGTCAATAATTTCTACAAAATGTTCTCTATAGAAGGTATGGAATCTTTCTTTTTAAGATTAAACTTTTCTTACATTCATTTGAGTTTATAAGAATAACATTTATTTATGATTAAATTGGTTGATGATTTTCGATTAATTAACTCTTATGTGTAAGAAGGTAAATAAAATTTATAGGCACATTAGTGGGCCTCTCTCCACATTCTAAAAATAGGGAATATTTAATTCTATATATGTGCTCATGAAATTTATTTATCTTGTGTGTGCAAGAGCATAAAGAAGTGTAGAAAGTGAATGATTGTGGTTTTTGGAAGTAATGTTAAATTGTAATACAACTGCAAGGATATGGATATATCTTTTAACCCAAAGAATACTTTAAACAATTGACCTAGTGTTTAATTATTACCTATAATTCAGTTGTTTCCCAATGCTTCTTTTGAAACCCTTGACCTAGAATTTACCTATGATCTATAATTTGATTATTGGCCAACCATAGTGTTTATATTTGATATTTCACTAGCTACCTTTTTCTTTCATAGGAGTGGTAGTTTCCGAAAACAGCGAAATCCATATGGTGTTAGGTATTGCCAATTTTCCAACACAAAATATATTGCAATGTGGGGAAAAGCATAAGAATGATTATAAATAAGGTTAATCCAAAGGTAGTCCCAAGAAAGGACATAAATGGTATCCCTAAGATATTTTGTTGTATATTATCATAGTATATTGGTGTACCCCCATCAAATATGTTTTTCCTCCATTCGAGATGTCATTATTGTGTATGGTCATTGAGGTAAAACCTTGTTAAAAATAAAATTAACAGCCTTCAGAGTGCTGTTCTGAAAACATATTTCTACTTCGCCCGCAACATGAAGATAAGAGTTTTTGAACAATTGAGAGTTTCAATCTCTCATTTGATGACTGCTTCCACAAAGGAAGAAATGTTGAAGACAAGGCAACTCTAAAGAGGCCACGTCCATGACCACTTAAGGGCCAAAACCTAACTCCTATAATTCGCACACTAGAAAAAATACCTAACATGGGTATTAATTGTCCTAGAAATACCAAAAATCAAGTTGAAATGCCTAAAAACTAAGGAAAGTGGGTTTTTTAAAGGAAATAATAAAAAAGATTCAAAATTCCTAATCCCACATTCATGTTTAAGAGATTGGATTCTCAAATCCAAATCCTATAAATGGAAGGCATATGAGGTGAATTAGAAGGAACAAGTAAGAAAAGAAAAGGCATGTTGTAGGATTTGGAGGCTAGATAAAATATTTTTCATATCAAGAGTTTTGGCGATCATTAGCTTTGATAGAGAAGGATGGTTTAGAGAAAAGGACAAAAGGATTCACCTATTATTGGTTTGTAATCACTTTTCTCCTTTTTTTTAATATAATGCAATTCAAGTTTCCCCAAATGTTGTGATTGAATATATGTATTTTCATATTTTTTTGTCAATGTTTGGTAGGTAGATTTCAAGTTTGTTTAAATTTTTTCCAAGGCTAGAGGTAAGGAACTAGCAAGCTGGATATGAATGGGGGCCTAAAGGCCATGGATGCTCAAGAAGAGGGAACTCCCACAAACAACACGCTTCAAGAGGTAATCTCATTTCTTCCTCCCCTCCTTCCTCTTTGAAAAGACTTAGAAATTTTAGGAAGCTTTCAATTATTGCATGTATTATGTTGATCAGGATTCACCTCCCTGTAGTGAATGTTATATTAGGTTGTATACATGTCCCTGCAGAGAAATCTAATAATAGAATGGTGATCATACTGGGGATACTAGTCAAATCCAGGGACCACCTAAATGGTGTGGTCAGATTCTAGGAAATAACCAATCTCACTGGAGTCTAACCCCAAAATGGGGAAATCCACCTTTTCATTAATGGTATGTACAGATCCTAGGAAATATCCCATATCCTTGGATTCTAACACCGCAAGGGGTCAATCCACCCATGAATCCCATTCCACAATGAAGCGGTGAGGTTCTAGAAAATAACCAATCTTTTTTGAACCAACCTACAATAGCTATGTTTAATCTAGCTAGGCTACCACATGGACCTCATTCCAATGGTATTATTGGTTTTGTCAACAACCTTGAGTAGATCACCCAACAAATGGGACAAATGTCTGTTCAAACCTCAGAACCTACAGCTGGTCAAGATATACCCCAGAACCTACAGCTGGTCAGGATATGCAGCAACATGATAATCCTTCCCTAAATTATGAAATCCTCACGATTCAAGCCATGGATCTCAGATAAAGAAGAATAAGTACAAAGTTAAGCATAGTGTTAATATTTCCCAAACTCCTGAAAATACCATAGTTCAATCCATGGAACTTAAAGGAAATAAGAAGAAATACAAGAGTAAGAAGAAGGCTAACTTTGGGAAAGTAGATCCACTGAATCCATCTCAAGACAATGGGAAACAACAATCTACTGTATTGATGCAACATTTTCTATAGCACCATCATCAAATGGTTGCTACAACATTGGTACCTCTGCCAGGAGGAAACCAACCAAAATTCCTACAACAGGGAAATGATCCCAATGTCAATGTCTTCATATATGATCATGAGGTGAACATTCAATTGATATATCATTCTTATGATGTCCCTCCTAGTACATTATATCAATCAGAATCACAACGAATTGGTTCTCTCACCATTGATAAACCAACCATAGACATAGTACCACACCCCCCCAAAGTTGATCTATGTAGAACAATGCATAATTCTAATGCACAAACTACTCATAATGAAAATTTTGTTGAGGAAATAGCTCAAGCACCATGTGCCATGTCCGCCATGGAGGTATTGCGATATTGTCCTACACAAATAAAGGATCTATTGTCTTCAACTAGAAATGTTGATCCATCTGATGTGAATTTGATCACATTAGACTTAGACCAATCAACCTATAGGATTCCTTCCAAAGTTGTTTTTCAGATTAAAGTAACTTCTCATGGCAAGAATATCTTTCAAACCATATTTGATTAAGGGGTTTCAACCTATTTCATGTCATTTAAATGTTGGCAAGCATCAAGACCATCCACCTTAGTTCAATCCCATACTGTGTGAAAAGCATTTGATGGACATTCGATCTCTCCTCATGAACTCATTGTATCCTTCCCTATTGAATCGGGTGGAAAAATAGTCACAATATATGTTGGGGTAGTAGATGCGCCTATAGATTACAATTTTCTATTAGGACGTAGTTGAATGCCCGCGATGATAGCTATAGTGTCTTGAGAGTCTCAAGTGATTCGGTTCCCTCATTGGGAGAAGATTTTCATGATCAACCAATTAGATTACTACATGCTTGAAACTTCTATCCAATAAAATGTTCCTTTCATTAGGGATGCTCTAAAGGAGGTTCAAGACATTAGGGTAGGCTCATTAAAAAATTATTCCCTCATGGGAAACTTTATGATCCTACAACTATTATATGTTGTCGAAGTGTCATACCAAGTTGTTCAAATGGATTCGGTAGATTTGGATCAAAATCTTACCTTGATGGAGGAATATGATCGAGTTACTTGGCTCATTTTGGATGTGAGATCTCCCAGCTCACTTTATTTATTGCACAAATTTTTATCATCAGATGAAACTATCATTGAAATCATAAAAATTTGGTTGTATCCACCTAAGGAAATCTTTTGTGGGGCCACTAGGAGCATATTTGGTTTAAATCCACCCAAGTATAGGAGCATAATTTGTATGTTCCTTTATCTCATGAGGTATATTTGGAATCATTCATATAGGTTTAGGTTATCCCTCTATGAAGATTCACTTGAAACTTTTGCAACCCAAACTTACCATAGGGTCGAACCTGCTGGAAATTGGTGGGTCATCCCATCATATCTGCATTTTCCACCATTATGAAAGAAAAGCCTACCAAACATGGGACACCCTAGTAAGGACCCCATTTCCATTTCAATTCCCATGATGAGTTATTCTCATAGTCCTGGGATCCCAATTAGTCCCATCATTACCTATAATTTGAGATTGCATACTTCTCTTCCATACAATTCTGACCATTTCCTGATGGGATCCCTATTTCAGGTCAGTTTACATAAGCATGTGTTAAAATATCTACCTGAACATTTTTTCTTACTGCTTTGATTCTTATTGTTGATGTTGCGTATATGCCTTTGTAGTCACTTTTTTCTCAAAATGCCTATAAACCATTTCTTCTATTTAAGTTGACCTATACATGTGAGAACTATTTGATTCAGATAGTTGATGGAACATGATTCATTGTAAATTATGATTTTGGTGTTTTTCACAAGAATTAGCATGAAGTAAACCACGTTTCCCCCTTCCTAATTATTCATTGCATCAAATTTTATAACCGCAGTTACTTTATTCTATTTCACCATCCATCAACACATAATCCTTCCTCAGATAGCCAACCGATTGAGGGAACATCCATAGGAGTGTGCACAACTAGCTCAACCCTTGTTTGCAATATGTATCTTTTCCTTGGCCTAACCCGTGCAATTGAAAAACAGAGTATGCCCATGCAATACTCATTCCCTCCCATGTACCATATCATTCTTTATTCTTTATTTAAGCTAATAAATGAAAAGAATTACTAAAAATTAAAAAACACAAAAAAGGGCAAACTTGAATCGTGTCATATTGAATCTTTGAGACAAAGGCAATAGTCAATAATAGTCTCCCTTGAACACGACACATAATTTTGTATCTGCTATCAATAGAACATTTACAATTTCCTTAGGAAGTTGTTCCAGTAATCTGATCAGATCTCCACCGATAGGTTATCCTTCTTGTCATCTATGGAGCTTTCGTTAATTCATCTAGAATTAATGAATTTCACAATGGTTGGTTGCTTCAGTCTTATGTTTCCAAGTGTCCATTCCACGTCGTGTTATATGTTCAAGGGAAGTCAAACCAGTGTGCATCATTCCTCAAATTTTCCTGACCAATCATGTCAGCCTTCCTTGTGTCCTTATACAGTGTTGGACCTCGCAGCTCTACCAAATTATATCAACCGATTGATCTCAGTTCAGGTCAGTTGATGTGGGATGCATTAATTCCCTCCTTCTGATGGATCTTTTCCTATCGATGCCACATAATCATATAGGAAATTTATATAGGAACCCCAATGAGTACCTTGTATCTTTTAGTCCTTAGTGGCACAGATTCATAGAGTCGTCATCATAGCAGCTGCAACCATCATCTTCTTTTCGATCATCGAAAGGTACTATCTATCATCAAAATTTTCTACATAGCCAACCCTTTTTCACGTTGGGTGTATTCCTAGTACTCATCTAGGTATTCATCACATATATGAGCAAGCCATTTTGTAGGAACAATCCAGTACCTTCTTTACATTGCCACAAAAATAACATGCTTTTCCTACCTTTATCTCGTCGTATCCAGATCATCTCTTTTGTCTTGGAAAAAAAATAAACACGCAGAGCACATAGAGCACATCTCATATGCATACAACATGTGTTCTATCACCATAGTAGTATGTCAGGATATTTCATGTCATTAAGAAAACCTGTAACATCCACTATGAGAGAATATCCTAGGAGCACACTCAGTGCATTACGTCTCTACACAATCAACTTGTGTTCTACCAGTAAAGGAGAACCACCTAGGTGCACCTCATGTGATTTGTGACCTTATCATATCCAACATGGTAACACCCACATATATAGATATATATTTAAGGACTGATTACAACCGAATAACCTGCTACACCAGGGATATTTTTACACTTGGAAAACCAATAGGATTGATTACATATGAATAACCTACATACCACACTAGGACTCATATTTACATTTGGATAACTCGTCCCGGGACTCGTATTTACACTCAGATAACCTACATGACTGATAACGTATGAGAAACCTGCTACACCAGGGTCTTTTCCACTTGGACAACCTCTCTCATTTCCCATGTGATATAACATGCATCACCGTCTTCTGGTCTCTCACTATTTCTAGCATAGAAACATATCATGACTGATTACATCCACGGATAACCTATGAGTTTTACCATGAATTTTCCAAGGACAACCTACAGGATTGATTACATTGTAGAAACCTATGATATTTTCCAGTATTTTATACTTAGACAAAATGGCTCTCCATCTATGCTATTACTCATCAATCCCTCTTTCAAGGGGTCTCATTCTGGATCACACCAAGTCTTTCTTTGAAGTACTCAAAATTAACTTTGGCTAGAGTCTTGGTTAACACAACAGTTATCTACTTGTCCGTTGACATGTACTATAGCTTCACTTATCCTCTTTGAACCATATCCTTGATATAGTGGAAATTGATCTCTATGTGCTTGAACTTGTCATGGAACTCAGAGTTCTCCAACAGCTTCACACAAATTTGATTGTCACAGAAGATACAAGTCACATCTAACTAGATATCAAACAAATCAGACAGTAGCTTCCATAGCCACACTGCTTGGAAACTAGTCGAGAAAGCGACAACATACTTTTCCTCGGCTGTACTCAGCACCACACATGATTTATTCCTTCTAAACCAAGAGATCATGCCAAATCCCAAACTAAAGCAACAACCCAAAGTGCTCTTCTTATCTGTGGTGCTTCCTACCCAATTTGAATCAACATAACTATGTAGGTTAATGTTCTGATTCACATCATAGTTGAGCCCATATTCCACTACACATTTTAGGTACCTCAATACATGATTTACAACTATCAAGTGAACATGTCTCGGATATGTTAGGAAGTGGATCAAGGTGTTCACAAAAAATCATATGCAGGGTCTCATATTCATCAGACACAATATCAAGGATCCAATCATCTGACAATACATCGTGGCATCAACTGACTCAAATGATGCATCACACAGAAGCTTCAAGTTTGATTACATAGGTGTGGCTATCACCTTACACTCCAACATTATGAATCCCTTCAGAATCTCTACAATATACTTTCCTTGACCAAGGAAAATCCCATCTACACTCTGCCACACCTCCATGCCTAATAAGTATTCCATCATCCCTAGGTCTTTCATCTCGAAGTATGGAGAAAGTCTCCTCCTTGCATCTTTAATGAGTTCATCCTTTCTTATCAGAAACAATTCATTGACATATAGCAGGAGCATAACTGGTCTTCTTCCTTCAACCTTAAAGTAAAGGTTGGAATCCTCTTTACTCTTGGTAAATTCTTGGCTCATCAAGAATCTATTCATTATGTTGTACCATGTCCTCGGTTCTTGTTTCAATCCATACAAGGCCTTCTTCAATTTGCACACATGATTCTATATGTCATGTGTCTCGAATCCTACTAGTTGTTTCACGTACACTTCCTCCTCAACTACACCATTCAAGAATGTTGTCTTGAAATCTATCTGGTGTATCTTCCATTTCATAATTGCAGCTAATGCAAGTATGGTCCTAATGGAAGTGTACCTCGCCACGGGTGAAAATGTCTCTTTGTAGTCTATGCCTTCTTTCTGTGAGAAGCCTCGTGCTACGAATCTTTCCTTGTATTTCTTGATTTTTCCATCTGCAGTATGCTTGATCTTATAGATCCAATTCGAAGTCACGACATACTTATTCTCCAGTATCTATACAATATACCAAACATCATTCTTCATAATCGACTGATACTCCATGATCACGACATCCTTCCATTATTTATTTTTTGTTACCTCTTCATAGGTGGAAGGTTCCTTGTCAATGATGTCACACAATAAGGCCACATAGTTGTTGTATGGATTTTTCCTTTTCCTTTCTCTATGCATTCCTTCTAGAGAGCCATACTGTTCTTCTTCTTGTATGAGCTCCCATGCCCATGATGGTTTCCTCTTGTGGGATTCCTTCTCGAGAGGTATCTCTACCAGCTCTTATGTTTTTCCATGTCATGATCTTCATGGTCTTATGGAATTTCTTCTCCAATTTCCATGTCTTGGAATCTCATTTCTTCAGGTTCATCGACCTCTTGAATAGATAGCCTCTTGGATCTAAAGTATATCAGGTATTCATCAAAGGTTACATCTTTGTTGATGTCGATATAATTAAATCCTGGGAAGTATATTCGGTATTCCTTTAATGTATCACTGTATCCTTCGAAATACCCTTCCTCCCAGAAGGATTGAACTTGGTCCTCTTCTCCTTTGGGATATTTATGTACATCGGGAATCCAAATATTCTAAGATGGTTGAGTTCTAGTTTCTCTCATAATAAAGCCTCTTTTGATTTTTTTTTCAAATACTCGATGAGGAGTATAGTTTTGTACATACACAGTTGTCCTTGTTGCTTCCTCCCAAAGGTGCATAGGAAGATCCTGGTCATGTAGAATTACTTTTGCTGCATCCATTATGGTTCGGTTCGTTCATTCCACAACCCCATTCTGGTGAGGATTATATGGATTGATCAAATCCCTCTTAATCCTAGACTCTCTGTAGAGTTCCTTGAATTCTTTCGAGGTGAATTCTCTACCATTATCTAACCACAAAGTCTTGATTTTAAGTTTTTCTTAATTGCTTAGATGATATATTAGTACAATTTTCACTAGTCGGATCATTGAAAGAAAAAGAAAAACAGTAACACAAAGAAGAAAAAGATTTTCCTTGGGGAAACCACAAGGGATAAAACCCCGCAAAACTTCCTCAGTATAGAAATCAACCAGAGCAATGTAAAACCTAGACAACTGTTTCTCTTTTATTTCTGGTCCACTTGTTCTTCTCTCTTTTGTAAACTTGCTTGAGTGAGTGTGTACAAATGAAGGAGAGAGCCTCCCTATTTATATTTTTCACTTGACTTGACCTAGGGCCTAACAAGGCCAACTTGTCTAACAAACAGGCCTGACTTCTCTAGTAGGACACCAAAAATAATATTTATTATAATGACGCTTGGGTACTATTGACCCAACTTACATCCAGACGTTACATTAATTATTTCAATTACTCTTACATGAAAAAAATCATCTCCTAATGGAGGAATAAAATCAATACATATGAAATATCTTTCGAACTTACAATACTTTAACACTCCCTCTTAACTATGAAGGTATTCAACCAAGGTAGAAACTACTACCACAACTATACATATGAATAGCGAGTCTCTATATGTCATAGGAATTTTTGGAACACCATCATACATCTTCATCATCGATCTCAGCTGTATAATATTCTACAACCTTAGTATGCAAATTGTTATAGCTGGTTTTACCACACATGGCGGATCACGCCTTTATGGCCTTCCTTGTCCCTTTGCAGACTCTTTAGAGCCCATGGACCATTTTTTTACCTTTGATTTTTCCAAGATCATCCCTAAAAACATGCATTATTTTCTATATGCGACTTTTAAACCTATTCTCGCGTATATATGCAGATTTGACCCTCAAACCCATCTACATCGGGATGTGTGCAAAAGGCCAAATAGTTTTGGAGTTTTCCTTGATGTGGATCCAAGTCACTTGTCTCTTGGCCTTCCATATGCCTTGAGATAGCTCGGATTTGACCTTCCATTACCCCATTGAAGCACTATATAAGGAACCCTTTAGATACATTGAAAGGGGAGGAATTGAAGAGCAAGAAAACTATAGTCCATTCTTGCCAGAGCTTATACTTCTGTCTGCATCCCTTTGTCCCTTGGATCACTTTGTGTTCTTCCCAAGATTTCCTTTACTTGTGAGCTTGCTATTGAGAGATGGAGGATTGAAGTGGTGGAGGCCTAGGTGGAGAACTCAACTTCTCCGATTCACAGACGTGCCGATAGAGGTTGTCACTATTGTAATCTCTGATTTATATTAATAGAAATATCTTTTCCTATCCAATAATGTGTATTTAAATGAGCATTGAATCCATGGATTCTTTTAAATGCTTATATATTATTGATTATATATGCTAGAGTAGGTCTAACACAATTATATATAGCATGCTTCTCTTGTTTGTTGAAAGTTGAGAGAGCAAATTATTAATACAAGCGAGAGTGGAAAAGCTCAACGAGGATCTACATCAACCATCCAAAATAAGGTATGCTTCGAAATCCTTTAGTGTTAGATGTTTGGTTTCTCTTACATATAGGAAAGGATTGATTTCTGTAGTTACTCTATTTTTTATGGTACCCCAAGCCATAGGAAGTTTTTTCCATAACAGAATTGGCGACCATACTGTGGAGTTCCTAGTCATTTCATTTGGGGTTTTTTATCGACATTCAATGTTCTTGAATTGCTCTGATTTCTTTGTTTCTGGGTCGGGTCTGGGGCCATGTTTTTCTGGTAGTGTCTGATAGGAGTAAATTTTGTCTCAACTTGTCTGTTTACCTTATTTTTTATCTCTTTTTCTTCCTGTACACGAGTTTTTTCTTCATAGTCACATGTACACGCGGTTTTTACTGGGATATCTGCGTATATACGCAGGTTTTCTGCACACAGTCACATATGCCCTGAGTTTTTCCTTTTAGGGGAAGATTAAGTGTTTCTAGGTGAGTTTTGATGATTGCTGAGTCTTGTTGGATGCTTCTAGAGTCTATATACACCTCTATTTTTGACTTAAGAATGTTCTTGTCATTTCAGTTTCTATTTTTTGTTTTGGGATTAGTGCATTAGGTCTCTTGTACCTTAGTGCTTTGCGTGGGTGTTGTTTAATAGTGCTTGTAGAGTCTAGGGGTGGTAGAGTCATTCTTTTGCTTTATTATCTCATTTTAATTCAAAAAATACAAAAATATTTTCTTTTTTGCATCGTTATGCATTATTGCATTTTGCATTTTGCATGGTACTTGCACTAGGTTTTCTTGGAGAAGTATTAGTCATATTTTCATATAGGAATGATTGCATTTTCATTTGAAGGAAAATTTTTCATTTCACGTAGTAGCATACTGTTGGAGACATTTACCACAATACACACTCTTTTGGTGAATTTGGCCTAGTTAAACCACTATCCTAAGTATTATTGACTTAATTGACATTAGAAGAACACTAGATGACATTAGGTAGATCACACCCACACCTACCTTTAGTCAAGGAAGCTAAATTAGCCTTCTCCTACATTCGGGGAGGCTAACTGGAGCACTCTGGGGGTGATCTGAGTGTCATTAATGCCCCATATTGCTAACTGATGGTTACAATCAGTTAAACAGAGCAGTGAAGGTTCCCTCCTTCATTAAATTGATTATTTATTAATTATTTAATGAACTGGAGTCAATAGAAGCGCCTCCAACCACTTCTGATGTTCAGTTACACTTTAGTTAACCTCATCGAGGTTCATTGGAGTCATTGACATGCTACCACTTGTTGATTGGCTTGTTGTGACATGTGTCTGACTTACTTTTAGTTAGACTCAGTCATTTATTGCACTTCGACTTCAGTTAGGGCTCAGTTGAGTCAATGAGGGTTTTGATCAATGGTTAACTAGAGTGTTGACTATGGCTTATATTCAGTTAAGCTAGACTCACTCATTCAATTCGAATGACCTCCTTGGGAATTCAAATTGCTTTGTCATTTATGCTTGTAGCATGATCATGTATTGTATTACTCATTCTTTGTGTGAATATACAGAGCAGCTACTCATTTTGTATCCCTATTACACCATTTTCATGACTTATTGTTATTAATATTTGATGAGACTTGTGTTTAGTCCCTGGATTACTGTGATAGATTAATATGGTATTAGATATCATAGTGGGACGAAGTTCAGATCTCTCAAAAAATAAGGTTTTTAATAGACCTTGCATGAAAATTGAGCAATAGCTCAAAAATCTAGCACTGCACCAAAATCCAAGGCTTACCACTTAATACCCCAAGTAAAGAACTTGTTGATTAAGCTTGCTTGATTGAATATGCTAGGTGTGATGAAAGCCTAAAATGTGCAGGCTATATGACCTTACATTGCCCCTTTTGTTGTGATTTTCAGGTTTTTGACAGGTGAAAGCATTCACTCCAATAGATTCAGATGGATTCTTCCGTAGATCTCTTGACTCCGTTCAATTTCCACTCATGGAAAGGAGACATGGAGATCCAAATATGCTCCAGAGGACTCTGAAGGGTCACCATGGACACTGAATAAGAGCCTGGTTCTGCAATAGACAAATCTAGATTCTTGAACAAGAAGGATGAAGCATTCGGATTCTTGTGCCTCTCTGTTTCCCAGGATCTTCTTTTCCATATTTCGGGATTGAATACTCCAAAATAAATTTGTGACAAATTGGAATCCTTGTATGGAAAGCAGGATGATTTGAGATTTTACCAGCTTGAAAATGAATTGATGTCTCTCCAACCCTCCAATTTCAAGACCTTGAGTGACTTTTTCACAAATTTCAAACACATTGTCTTACTGTTGAAGCAATGCAAAGTGGAGAAAGAGGATTATCAGCTCATCCTCACCATACTCTCCAAAATTGGAGCTGATTATTTATTTTTTGTCTCTACATTCCATGCGAGGAATCTCACAACCCCTGGATGGAATATGCCTACACTCAATGCCTCCATTGAGTCCCTAACAAGCGAACATGATAAGCTTGTCTAGATGGGGATCATCAGATCCTCCCATGATCAATCCCTTCATCTCTTAGGGCCCAAATATCTAAAGGGTAAAGGAAAGCAGCAAAATAACCCAAAAACTAAATTCGAAGCTCCTAAGCCTAAAGTTGAAAACCAGCAGCATGATGAGTCTTTTGGCTCAAAGAAGAACAAAGGGAAAGGGCATCATGGAAAGGAAAAAGTCAAGTGTTCATACTGTGGAAAGGGTTTCCACCCTGAACATTCCTGCATGAAGAAGAAGCTTGATGAAGCTACCTGTCTCCTTGAGAGAACTCACATCAATCTTTCGGAAAGCTTTCGGAGGAGAGATCAGTAAGATCGAGAACCATAGCATGAAAAAGGTCATGCCCTCATGGAAAGCACTTTGAAGTCCAAATCACTCTTAATTGATTCTAGAGCTTCAAACCACATGATGGATGAAAGAGACTCCTTTTCATCCTTGGAGACCAGCAAATCCATCCCCATCCACATGGTAGATGAATCCACCATCATTTTAGAAGGACGAGGTATAGTTGATATTGAGAATGGCTATTTTTCAAATGTTTTGTATGTACCATCTCTGGCATCAAATCACCTTAGTGTCTATCAAATGACACATACAGGAGTGCCTAAGAGAGTATATTTCATCCCTAATTATGTTGATATAATGGAACTTGCATCCAGGAAACTCATTGCTAAATGCCTTGCAAACCATCATGCAAAAGCCTATGAGTTCTCCCACTTTGTGCCGGATGCAAATCCCACCGCTCTGCTAACTCATGGAAATGAATTTAGTAGGTAGTGGCATGGAAGTTTTGGACATCTAAATTTCAAATATTTGCAACAATTACAGAAAAAATCCATGGTTGAAGGCCTCCTGGTCATCAAGGCAATCACTGGAAATTGTAAGGGCTGTGTGGTTGGAAAACACCCTGAGCACAAGTTCGATCGGCGGAAGGAAAACCAATATACATGCATATTGGGGATGATACATTCTGATATCATAGTTCCAATTCCTATCACATTCATGAATGGATAAAGGTATCTTCTAACTTTTATTGATGATTTTTCAAGGTACACATGGGTCTTCTTTCTCAAAAAGAAGTCTGAAGTATGTGAAAAATTATCTGAACTAAAGGCCTTGATCGAGAATGCCTCTGGGCTTAAGATCAATATATTGAGATATGATAATGGAAAGGATTGTGTTAGTAATGATTTTCTGCAAATATTCTCCCAAATTGGTATTCAGGTCCAACATTCAATCCCCTACACTCCCCAGCAGAAAGGAAGAATCGATCTCTCAAGGAGATGACCACCTGTATGTTGGAATCAAATAAGTTGGCTGAAAATTTGTGGGCTGAAGCCATGCATGCTGAATCATACATTCAAAACAAGGTGCCACACTCATCCATGAAATGGAAGACCTTTTTTGAAGCATACTTCGAACACAAGCCATATGTGTCGAACTTGCAGGTGTTTGGGTCCACTGCATGGACCCAGATTCCACTTGATAAACGAAGGCATTTGCAACCACAAAGAATAGAATGTATATTTATTGGGTATCCTAATGAATCAAAAGGTTTCAATTTTTTGGATATCAAAATAAAACAGATCATCATCGAAAGGAGTGTTAAGTTCGATGAGCCTCTTCAGGAGGTGGAACTAGTGAAGGAGAAAACTATTGAATTTCCTTCCTATTCTACTGAATATTTGGATGATGAAATTGGGGGCGATGACACTGATTTGGATCCTCTAATTTATGATATCAGTGTGCAGAAAACATCAGATTATAAATCATAACCTGAAATATAAAATCATCTTCCCACATGGGCCCGAAAGACACTCTCCTTCGTAGGAGATAACATTGGAAATTCAGATGATCCAAGGAGAAACCAATCTGATTTCCAAAGAGCAGGTATTTTTCTCTCTTGTCCTGATAATTTTATGTTCAAAAATTGTTATTTGATAATTATTTCAGACCCAAAATCCTACTACCATGCTCGGAAGGATCCGAGATGGCAAGTTGCCATGGATGAAGAGATGAATTCTCTTTAGAAAAACACTACTTGGGAGATAGTTTCTCTTCCTATGGGAAGGAAATTGGTTCAATGCAAGTGGGTGTTTCAGAACAAGGTTTATACTGATGGAATAACCTACAAATATAAGGCAATTCTGGTGTCAAAATATTTCTCTCAGGTCCAAGGTGTGGACTACCATGAGACCTTTGCACTGGTTGCAAAAATGGACTCCATCCGCCTAGTTTTGGCAATTTCAGCATCTAAGCACAGGGAAGTGCATAATATGGATGTTAATTCAGCATTTATGCATGGATATATTCATGAGGAGATATACATGAAGCAGCCTAAGGGATACATCTCTGATCCATCTTTGGTTTGCAAGCTAAAGAATTCACTATACAGGTTAAAACAAGCCCCAAGAGAGTGGTATTCCAAGATGGATGCCTTTCTTCTCTCGCAAAACTTGTAAAGGTGTAGATCAGATCCAAATGTCTATTTACAACAGTATAATGTTAATTTGATTATTATTGTTTTATATGTTGATGACTTACTGATCACAGGTAGCACAGTTGCTTCCATTTCGGCCATCAAAACTGCTCTCCACAATGCCTTTGAAATGAGTGATTTGGGGCTCGAAATTGAGCAAAATTATGAGGGGATAATGGTCACTCAGTCCAAATTTATATCAGATATATTTTTCAAGTTTAACATGGCTGATTGTAGGCCTGAACCATTCCCTTTCCTTTTTCAGGGATCAGCCTTGAAGAAGGAAAAAGCACACCTCCCATGGATTGTACTATCTATCGACAGTTGATTGGTAGCTTGTTGTACTTGACACATTCTCATCCTGATATCTATTATTCCATGAATGATGTATCAATATACATGCATCAGCCTCATGATATTCATTGGAAGGCAGCCAAGAGGATCCTCCAATATATTCAGGGAACCAGGACCTACGACATTCACTATGCTGCAGACTCCGAGCTAGAGCTGGTTGGATACACAGATTCTGATTGGGTGTGTGATTTTATTGATCAAAAGTATACTTCTAGATATGTATTCATGTTTGGTGGTAGCCCCATTTTCTGGTCTAGAAAAAAACAGGCTGCCATAGCATTATCTTCAGCAGAGGCCAAGTATCGAGGAGCGGTGAATGCTTGCATCCAAGTAGTTTGGTTGCAAGGAATTCTTTCAAAGTTTGATCTTGGTAGTACTTTGTCCATTGTACTCTTTTGTAACAATCAAAGTGCTATTAAGATATCCACAGATCTAGTTACTAGGAATAAGACCAAGCATGTAGAGATCCACATGCACTATATCAGGGAGCTAGTGCATGGCAGGACCATCATTCTGTAATACTGCCCGACTGATGAGCAGATTACATACATCTTCACCAAGATATTTTAAAAAAATAATTTAACTTACCTCCATTCACCATTGGGGGTGAGTTCATTAGGGTGATTCAGACTACTTTCAGTGTTCAGCTTGAGGGGGGGGGGGGGGGGTTCCCACTGGATTTTCCCTCTTTTCTTCACTTAGTTTGTTTTTTAGCATTGTTTCAGTTTCAACATTGTACAGGGTGGCCTATGGCCTTAGTTGTGTCAGGGCCCTAGCATTTTTATGCATTTTATTTTTTCTACTCCTCCTGAGTATAACGTAAGGGGGGGTGTTGGACACATTTACCACCATACACACTCTTTTGGTCAATTTGGCCTAGTTATACCACTATCCTAAGTATTATTGACTTAACTAACATCATAGGAGCACTAGATGACATCAGCTAGATCACACCCACACCTACCTTCAATTAAGGAGGCTAACTTAGCCTTCTCCTACATTTGAGGAGGCTAACTAGAGCACTCCGGGGGTGATCCGAGTGTCATTAATGCCCCATATTTCTAACTGATGGTTACAATCAATTAAACAGAGTAGTGAAGGTTCCCTCCTTCATTAAATTGATTATTTAATGAACTGGAGTCATAAGAGGGGCACCTCCAACCAATTTTGATGTTCAGTTACACTTCAGTTAACCTCATCAGGATTCATTGGAGTCATTGAAGCCCTGCCACTTGTTGGTTTTCTTGATGTGACATGTGTCTGACCTACTTTCAGTTAGAATTAGTCATTTATTGCACTCCAACTTCAATTAGGGCTCAGTTGAGTCAATTAGGGTTTTGATCAGTGGTTAACTGGAGTGTTGACTATGTCTTACATTCAGTTAAGCTAGAATCACTCATTCAATTCGAATGACCTCCTTGGAAATTCAAATTTCTTTTTCATTCATGCTTGCAGCATGATCATGTATTGTATTACTCATTCTTTGTGTGAATATACAAAGCAACTACTCATTTTGTAGCCCTATTACATCATTTTCATGACTTATTGTTAATAATCTTTGATGAGACTTGCTTTTAGTCCCTAGATTACTGTGACAGATTAATACATACCCCATTCTTCATTCGACATGGTGCATTTGCATTGATTGTTAGGTGTGCATTTTACTTTTTGTTGCATCATAAAACCATTAGTTGCACGATCATTTTCCCTTTTGAGTAATAAGCCAATTACAATCAACGCATAATAAAATGAATTACACTCTTTTATTTTATAGGGTGCACCAAAAAGATTAGGTTTAGGGTCTTGGAATAGTTCATTGTGAGTAAATTCTCCAAGACCACTAAATAAAACATGTATGTTTCTGTCCAGGTGAAAGTGTGAAATTCCTTTTTATAATTAGTGTTTCTCAGGATCCTCCTCTTACAACGGAGTTAAGCACAAGGCAGTGTGAGTGGCTAATGATTGGGATGACCCATGGTCATAACTAAGTAGCACCTAAGATATTTCCAGGATTGTATTCGTATCTAGGGGCTCTTTCGAAATTTTTAGGTTTTGCTACCCTTCCCATACGGTCAATCCTGCCTATGAATATCCTACTGAGAATTGATTATATTGAGGTGACCTTAGTTTCCTTACCTATTTTATCGAGGGGGTACTTCGCAGATGTTATTCTGTAAGTGTCCTGGCCAGGTAGGGGTCGGACAGCATAGTCACTATATTGGTTGAAGCTGAGGGCCACTATAATTGGTTACAGACCTATGCTTGTTGTGTATGGGAGTCTCAAGCCTCTCCTAGGTGAGACATACCTACTTCATTCGGGAGCTCACATATCCTACCCTTGTTTGCTTGTGATTTGGATTTACATTGTATAGGTGTATGCTCTGTGCACACTAGTTTGCCTAGGGTTTGCGTAATTAGAAAGAGTATTTTTAATTTTTTGAGTCATTATGGATTCGGGTGTGGCACTTCACCATTCTCGTCATTTAGCAGGACTGCTGCCTTCCACATCTCCTCTTCCTTTGGGAGATAGAAACAGACAGTCCAGGTGGACTACTTCTCACATTGATTCACACACAATGGGAGATCACGAGGATGAGATTCTTGAGATGTCTTATCCACCTTAAGAGGTTGGGGAGGAAGATCCTACTCCTGTATATGATCCTTCACCAGAAATACCTTCACATTCCAATTATGATCCCTCATTCACAGGTCGTCGGTATTGGTTTCCAAGCGACGAGACTCACAATGAACCCATAAGCACTAGCCATGTTCATTATGGCATGCCTGATATCCTTACACATGATCTGGCACATCATGCGGAGTCAAAAATTGAACCTAGCACTACACCTGGGGGCACTCCTATTCCTTTCAGTGTGGAGAGATTTGGGAGCACTAGTCACATTGCACCTTCCATCCCGGCGGTGGAAGCTACCTCACATGTTCATCCTAGACATAGTGTTAGTAGTCATATGTGGATACTAGAACTGAGACAAGTGACCATAGGGAATACCACTTACATCCCTTCACATGTCCCTTCATCCTCAATTCCTACTCCTTCAAATGCATTTTTGAAAAACCTTCCCCCCCCTCATTCACATGGTCCTTCAAGTCAGAATGATTCTACTAGTCATGTTCATACTACGACTGCTTGCACAATATTATCTCAGATTCAAGTATCTCCTATTGTCTTGGGAGGTCATCGCAAGGAGTTCCCCATATTCCTACTTATGGAGCTTCCGATGGGATATCTTATGGAGTTTCTTATGGACAATCTTATGGACCGCAGTATGGATAGAGCTATCAACTTTATGGGTATGGGTATCAACAACCCTCTTACTCCTCTAATTATGGCTTTGTAGCACCGCATAGTCAAGGTACACCACATCATAATGCTTCCATGCAGCCCTACATGGGTCAAACGGGAGGAGGATATTATGGCCAAGTCCATGGTATTTACAGTAGTCAGCCTTATATGAACCAAAACTATTAGGGAGCATGGCATAGACCAGCTCAATCTAGGCTCCCTTTTCTCACAACGTTAAATTTACCAGACTTGTCAAGACTAATGAACGATCTAGTATCTCATGACCCAGCTTGGCCGGCTGTCCCTAACAAGCTTCCCTCAGACATTCACAAATTCGAGGGAAAAGCAGGAGAGGATCCTAGTGAACATGTCACTACCTTTCACCTTTGGTGCTCTTCCAATTCCTCACATGATTACTCAATCCATTTAAGGCTATTTCAATGCACCCTCACCGTACCTGCAGTGAAATGGTACATAGAGTAACCGAGGGGGTCATTTGTTTTTTTCGATGACCTTTCGCTGAATTTTCTCAATAACTTCCAGCTACCTATGCGTTACGATGCTGGTATAGAACTCTTATCGACATTTTAACAAGACAAAGCCACACATATCTCGGACCATATCCAAGAGTGGCATATATGGAAGAGGTTGAATAAAGCTTTATTACTGCTGGATTTTCTCCTTGAATGGTTCCTTAAATCGTTTCTACCTTACATTGCGAAGGATGTTTTTACATCCAGAGTCCAGAATGAGGAACAAGCAATTTTTAGGGAACGGGAATTGGATTTTATTTATGCTCAATTTGGATTATTATATGAAATCATACCTAACACTCCTCGTTTTAGTTTCGATCCCAAGATCAAGCTTGGACCACATGCTGATGGCATTGTGGGTTGTACAAGTACCAAACCTATGAATTCGGCTGTGAAACAAGTGAGTCAATTGTCTATTAATCAATCCACTTTGGGACAAGCCACGGCTTTGTCTCAACCCAACCAAATGGTGAGTTTACTTTCCATGCAATCATCAGACAAGAAGGGAAAGCAGCAGCCCGAAAGGAATAAGAAAAAGGGTAAAAACAATCATAAGGGTGGGAACAAGAACGAAAAATGCCAATTTCAATGACAATAACACCCACAATGCTAGGGGGTACAAGAATTCTAAACGTAAGGTTAAGTTTCCTTGAAAATTGTGTAAGGATGACCACCTCACTCACTTATGCCCTTGTATGGAAGACACCTCGAGGTTCATAACACAGGGCCCAGCTATACTGACCAATCCTTTACCCCATAATCAAAATATGAACTCAAGGACCCATGATCCTCATTCTGCATCAGGTGGAGATCAAAATCCAACAGAAACCGATACTGGTCATGGTTGCATCAACATTGTGTGTGCTACTAAGGTTGTGACTTGTGTAGAAGACTATGGTTCGTCACAACCAGACCTTGGGAAGGAACCCACTACAACCAAGAGCCCTTTGCATATTGAAAACCATATGGATAAACCTGAGATTGCACCTCGCATTCCTAAGGAATTCCTAAAGAATTCAGGGCACAATCCTAATGCCCGAGCTGCCCAAAACTATTCTATTGTTGAGGATTTGGGCCAAACTCCTTGTGCGATGTCTGTGCTTGAAGTACTTTAGAGTTTTCCTTCGCAAAGGAAAGCTTTGCTTCCTGCTCTTGGGGTGAACAATGATAGCTCTTCTTTCATCATCAAATTTGAAACCATGGGACTACAACCTCACTTGCCTTACTACATGTCTCTTTTGATTCATGTAGAATGTCTTAACATGACCACCAAATGCACTGTGATTAACGAAGGCACTTGTACTTCTGTGATGTCTTTGTCATGTTGGAAGGGTTTGGGTTCTCCCGAGTTGTCTTAATCCACTACCATGTTGACTACCTTTGAGGGTAGATCATTTTGTCCACATGGAATTCTTCCTTTTCTTAAGGTCTGTTTGGGAGGGAAGACCATCGCGATCAAGGTCAAGGTGGTTGATGTGCCCCTTGATTACAATATTTTACTGGGTTGAAATTGGATGTATAGTATGCAAGTCGTAGCATCTTCTCTATTTCGAGTATTATGCTTTCCATTTAATGGAAAGATTGTTACAATTGACCATACATCATTCAAAAATCCGAGTGTTAATGCATCGTCAGGAGATTCTATCCCGATTATCGATCATTCTCAGCTGGAAACTGGGAGTTTGGGTGTAGGTATGTATACATCCCTTATGGGGACCTTTAGTTGTTCTGCACCTGTTCTTATGATCAGATCTAGTTTCAGTGGGGGTTCATCTTCATTGAATTTGATGTCTTTTCACACTACCCATATGGAATATCCTTGTATTCTTCCTTCACCAAGTCCTTCGAATAGACCTATCGAAACGAACGTGTCATTGCCTGTAGGAATGATAGCATATCAAGAGAATATTGATTGTGTTGCAGAGCCTAGTCCTTCCTCTTTGCGGACGGAGGAGGAGGGCCCGTATGTGTTTCCTACATGGGAAGTTGAGTCCTCTCATGCACATCATTGAATTGATAGTGTTTTTCCATCAGATGAAGCTATTGTTGAGACCATGTCTGGGGTTGAGCCACCTTGGGAAGAGTTACATCATAGATCTTATTTTCTTCCTGAGCTTGATCCTTTGGAACGTGAGGACTTTATGGAGATTCTTAGCAAGAGGATTGGTATTCCTGTGGTTCCATTAATCTCTCCTGGTTAGAAGGCTGATGGGAACATGGAAAATATATCACCTACTATTCCTATCAATATATCTCACGATCCTGGAAGATTGAGAATGTCTATATTGGGGCAGACTGTTCCCATGCTAAGATTCAGGAGTATACCAAGCTATTCAAAGAGTTTCGTGACATATTTGCTTGGTCATATGAGGAAATGATAGGTATCGACCCTTGTATTGTTGAACATTAAATTAATACCTATCTGAATGTGAAGCCCATTCGACAACATTTGTGTGTGGTGAATCCTAGAAAATAACTCGCAATTAAGGCTGAGATAGAGAAGCTGTTAAAATCTGGTTTCATCTATCCCATTCCCTTGACGAAGTGGGTTTCAAACTCTTTTATGGTTGATAAGAAATAGGGAACAATCTGTATATGCACTAATTTCCTTGATTTAAATCGTGCTTGTCCTAAGGATAATTTTCCCACACCATTTATTGATCAAATTTTGGATGAGTGCGCGGGAAGCGAGGTATTTTCCTTTATGGATGGATTTTCCAGATATAATCAGATTTAGATCAAACCCGGGGATCAACACAAAATTGAATTTATTTTTCCTTGGGGTACATTTGCATATCAGAAGATTCCTTTCGGTCTTAAAAATGCTAGAGACATATTTCAGCGAGATATAACCTTGATTTTTCATGATCTCAAATTGATTATTGAAGTCTTTTTGGATTACCTTGCTCCTCATTCTCGGCTGAGAGTGCGTCATCCCTACCATTTGAGATTAGTATTTGAAAGATGCCACCACTACCTAGTCAAGCTAAATCCCCATAAGTGCATCTTTTGCGTGAATTATGGTCGCTTGCTAGGGCTCATTGTTTCAAAGTAGGGTATAAGAGTCGATCCCTTAAAGGTTGAGGCAATACTTCAATTGTCTCCCTCGTGAAATATTAGACATCTTCAATGTTTGCAAGGCATGGAAAATTTCTTACGAAGATTCATGGTTAACTTTGCTAATTTGACTAAAGGCTTTATGTATCTTTTAAAGAAGTACACTGCCTTTTGTTGGGATGAGCGAGCCCAAGAGTCCTTTGATGCTCTTAAGCGAGCCTTAGCATCATCTCCCATGCTTAGTCCACCAGACTATAGCTGTGAATTTTTTATTTATGTGGTCGTGTCCATGGAGATGATTGGTATGGTTTTGGTTAGGGAGGATGAGGAGCTCCATGAGCATGTCATATATTATTTGAGTTGAAACCTTATAGATGCATAAATCCATTATTCCCATGTGGAGAAACTTGCCTTAGCCACCATTCATGCGGTTCAGAGATTGAGACACTACATTCTCCTTCGCCAGACCTTGCTGGTAGCTCATGTCAATCCATTTCAGTTCATCCTCACTAGAAGGATGATCAGGGCAAAGTATAATAAGTGGATTGTTATTTTGCAAGAATTCGATCTTGAGTTTGTTTCGGCGAAATCGAAGAAATTGTTTATTTTTTCGGAGCTCATTTCTGATTTCCTAAGTGAGGAGGAGGAGGAGGTTTATGAGGACACGTTTTTCAATGAGAATATTTTCCTTATCTCAACTATGGATCCATGCTATGAGGATATCATCATATATTTACAAACATTGAAGGTCCCTACTCACCTTTCATGGGATGAGCGACGGTGATTACGTCACATATCTAAGAACTACCTTATAGTGGATAACACTTTGTACCACCATGGGGTAGATTCCATTTTACGTTGTTGTTTAACCCATGAAGAGGTTGAGGTTGTGCTGAATGATTGCCACGAAGGGGCATGTGGTGTTCATTTATCTGGGATTTATATAGCCCAAAAAATCTTGAGAGTGGGATATTTTTGGCCGTCGATCTCCAAAGATTGCGTCAATGCGGTCAAGAATTGTCACCCTTTCTAGGTGTTTGCACAAAATATGCGCTCACATCCTACCCCGTTACATATGATTATCACCACCAGTCCCTTCACCAAGTGGGGGCTTGAATTCATGGATTGCAACCCAAATTCAGCTGGGGCGCATCATCATATTATAGTGGCTATTGATTATTTCATGAAATGGGCTGAGCCTATGCCCACGATTAAATCTGACGGTGAGACAGTCGTGCATTTCATATTCAACCAAATTATCACTCGGTTCAGAATTTCGAAATAGCTTGTCACTAACCATGGTAGGCACTTTTAGAATCGAATGATGGAAGAGTTGGCCTCGAAGTTAGGGTATAAGCAGGAGGACTCCTCTTCTTATTACCCTCAAGCAAATGGACAGGTTGAAGCAGTGAACAAATCACTTAAGTCCATTTTCCAACGAACCATCGCACAAAGAAAAATGAATTGGCATATCATGTTATATCCTGCTTTGTGGGCCTATAGGACTGTGGTTAATACCACCATCAGTTTTTCTCCATATCAGCTCGTACATGGAGTGGAGTCTGTCTTGTCGGTTGAATGCGAAATCCCTTCATTGAAGCTAGCTATAGAGCTTTTACCAGACACTTCCATATTGGACAAACATTTGGTCCACTTAGAGAAGCTCGATGAGCAACTCTGAGATGGCTTAGTGGCTCTAGAAGTAAATAAGCATCTTGTTAAGGTCCAATATGATAATTCTATCCATCTGAGGAGGTTTAGTGAAGGTGATTTGGTCATTTTGTGGGACCAAGCTAAAGAAACTTTGGGGGAAGGGAATTTTAATCCCATGTGGCATGGTCCTTACGTAGTCAAACGTGTGTTAGAGAAGGGTTCCTATGAGCTGGTGGATTATGAAGGGACAGCCTTAGTGGAGCCTAGAAATGGGGTCTATCTTAAAAAGTACTATGCATGATCTTCAACTAGGGCTGATTATTGTATATTATTGTACAATTTTTTTACATAGTTACATTTTCTTATGGTGATCAAGTTTTTTTATTAGCTTTCGTTTCTTATGGCAGATGTTAATGGAGTCTTTCGCTTGCATAGGATTTACTGATGGTGCTAGCCACCACACTCAACACTCAACCTCTACTGGTTGGGTGATTTATACTCCTACGAGTCAAGTATTGTCTTTAGGAGGCGTATGTTTATGGCCTTCTTCGAACAATGTTACTAAGTATAGTTTTGTTATCGAGCTATTACGGGATGCCATTTCACATGGTGTTCTCTCTCTTGAGATACGTCTTGGTTCGCAGTTAGTAGTGTCACAGCTTAATGGCTTGTATCGTATTAGGGATCTGACATTATTACGAAGATTCTTACCTGTGAGATTGTTAGAATGAAAATTTGACAACATAACATACATACATGTTTCAAGAATTTTTAATCAAGTTCCTGACTCATATGCTAACTATGTGTTAGATTGGAATTTGTTTCATAGACCATAAGCATATCACAAACATACATTTTTACACACATCTAAATAAATAAAATCCATCATCATAAAAAAAAATCATTAAAACATCTAAAATGTGATGTCATAATACATAAGTGTCATAATACAAAAATGGGGCTTCCAAGCCACCAAAATATAATACACGGTAGTACAAAAATGAATCACTCTCAGGTCTCTAATCCTGTGGAGGAGGAGGAGGGTTTTGATCGTGGTAGCACACCACAGCTCTACCTAGTCATCGAAATAACCAGACCCATGCTCATGGTACACTAACCACCTGACGTTCCATGGCCTCAGGAAAGTCCTCGACTTGCACCGTGGGTACCTTGTGTGTCAAGTGTACAAAGTTTGTGTGGATGCTTTGGAGCATCTCCTCTGCATCCACACCCATGATATCATCTTCTCTTCCCCTCCATCTATGACGAGGGAAATCGTTAGGCAACCGTGGTCCAACATCTGCATACACATGACAGATTGTCACTATGTGGCATCACACCAAAACATGTCTTTTGAGTCAATATATCAAAAAACACAAAAAAAATTAATAATTCAAAAAACTTAAAAAGAGGTTTTGGGATTCATTACCTATATCACCGTATGCTGCTCCTGGTGGTAGGGGCATGTCTAGATCTTCCGGTAAAGCTATTCTCGCATAGGGATAATCATCGATGGCAACAATCTGTCACCGCCACCATGGAAAGAAGTCATCTGGGTAGGGGTTAGACACCCTACCTCCTCCCAGTCTGCGCATAGCATCTACCCAATGTCGTTGGGCCGTATCTTGAACCCCATGAGGAGGAACATCAACTCTAGGGCTTAGCCTCGGTACATGCTCAAAGAAGAATGTGCTTAGTATGCTACTGAAACTGAAGTTTCATACCCTACCCATCTTGCAGTCACTGAGCTACTGCTTCATGTTGCTCAACAGTGCACTGCTCTAGTCATACACTGTGGGTCTCATGCACTCCATTGCATAGAACATCAATGGTCGTGAGGCCTGGTGGAGTAATGCTAGACCAGCTATCCTACCGGGTGCCAATAGTATGGATTTCAGGCCTAGTATCTAGATGGATTTTTTCAGGATTTGACTCCCAACCTTTTTCATGTCCAAAAAACAGTATACTGCAATGTACTCATCAATGGTGAGGCCACCTCTGGGCCACGAGAGTGTATGTTCACCACCTCTCCCCGTCGGGACAATCTAGTAATGAAATATATGTCCTCCACCTATATAGTGAGGGACATCCCGTCAATATGAAAGGACTTTGAGTCTGGATCCCAGTAGTCTACTAGCATCTGCAGGAGTCCTTGTTTGGCCCTCAGGATGCCAAGACACCAAAATTTGTATATCCCACATGCACGTAGAGATTGTTGAGCCATTAAATCACCCTGGACAGCTTCTTCTACATCTCCATGTTCCCTCTCCCTCCATTCTAGAACCATCTTGCACATTAAAAGTAGTTTTTGGTCAATATATACCTTAGAAAACCTTGTGCGCGACCACATATGCGACTTTTTGCAAAACATCCAGCCCTATACGTGGAAAAAGCCCTGATATCTGCATGGGCTAAAACAACCAATTTAGACTGGTCTAAAAATCAAATTTGAGCATGGAAATTGAAAACATTTGCATGATAATGGAAGAGGAGGACATGAGAAGTTACCTAGAACAAACGGTGTCGAATTTCACCGAATGAAACTCCCGGAATTCACGTTGGAAGTTTTGAGCTCAAATGGGTAAAAATTTCAAATGATATGTAATTTTTGAATTTTTTACTATTTATAGAAATTTTTTGAAAATTTTGAAAATTTTTACCCCTTTCTATAGTTTTGAACCGTTTCTGACCATTTTGGACCATTTTGGACTAATCTGATGATATAGGAGTCCGTTTTGAGTGCTGTTTCGACCATTGTTTTGACCTATTTGTGTCGCTTTCAGGTATGATGCCTAAACTCGCATGTAGGTTAGATTTCACATCCATTTTCACTTTGCATGAACTTATGACCATTTCATTATAACCTTAGGTACGAACCCATTCTATCTTGTCACAAAACCTTCTTGTTGTTTTAGAAGTGACATGATGTGAATGGTAGAGCTTGGCCATACATGGGTGCCCTAGTTAGCTCCTTTGTTGCATTTGGTGCCCATGCTGACATTTTTCCCTTTAGGGTGTGGGATTCGTTTGTATAGTATTGCCATTTCTTTTCACAAGAGCCTCATAATCCTCTTGATCTTTTTGCTATCTTTTGTCCCCAGGACTCCCTTATGTCAAGTTGTGATTGCATTATCATGAGTTTTTCCTCCCTCATTGAGCCTTATGCTAGCTTCCTTGACTTTGATTATTAGCTATATATCTCGATCTTGTCTCACGTCTAGCCACACAGAGTGATTTTATATATCCTTTGTAGCTTGATTCCCCATTTTTACCGGGAGGGGACTTTCCTTCGAGTGTCGTTATCCTACACATGTGTCCTTACATTGAGTATAGGTATGTTCCACTACTTGGAACTAGTTTTTTTTCCCATTGACACTCGTCTCCTCCTAGTCTGTAACTATAAAGCACTTTTATTCTTTTTCAAGCTTTTTAAAATATTTGAAAAAGTCCAAAAAACTCAAAAAACCAAAAAGCCAGACAAGAAAAGATGTTATCTTTGGCAGTAATCGAGTCGTGTCGCCTTCAAACAGAGAACTATATATCACATCCATTGGTTGGGTTAATAGTTTTACTTTAGGAGTTGTACTCATTTCTCTGAGTTTATCTCCATCGATTGGTTAAGCTTCTAGTCCCTATGGAGCCTCTGTCGATGCCTCCTATGTCACAGAGATGTCCCAATTTTGTATATCGAGTCTATGCTACCTACATTCAATCACCATTCACCTTTTTTCTCTTGTTTGAAGGAAGTTGAAACCTGAGTCAGCCATTCCTCAATTCTCTTGAATTTGCGTATCAACCGTTCCCGGTACTGATACTGGTTCGTGCACTTTATGATCGATTCCTTCCACATTATATAGCCTTTATAAGTACCTCATGTTGGCTGATGAGGGATGCATTAATGCCTTCCTTCCAGCGGATTTCATCCCATCGAATTCAGATCATTTATTCTGGGATAGGGTTCTAGAGTCATTTTTTAGTGCCTTGAGACTTGCATTCATTAGTGGCAGGTTCTCTTGCCATTAACAGTTTTGGGATTACATTAATGTCCCTTGATCGATGGATCCTCTCAAGTTTTCAACCTCAACACATTTATTCACACTTGTTAGTTTGCACTCTAGTACCTTGATTCCCATTTTCATTATTGGTGGGTGATCTCGTGTCTGTTAACGGTATACATCAATGACCGGTAATTAGACAATGGACTACTATGTTCAACGTTGACACCTCTATTCACATAGTAGGACATGTACTCGTAGCGGATTGTGTAGAAGACCTTGCAGATTGGTGGCATTTCATATATGCTATCTCCTTGATCGTGCCAGTATTCATGAGATTTCAGCTCTCGTGACTTGATTCCAGTGTATGTCAGATGTTTCCAGCCATTATAGAGATTTTGATCCATTATATATCTTCAAATTTCATGGAGATCATGATCCTTTGTATATCTTCATCATGGATATTCTGCTCTATCTATATTGTACATGGTGATGACCACAAATGTCATATTTTGCATCATGCCTATTCATGGCCATTGTACTCTTATGTATCCGGGACTACTATATCTACTTATCGTTATGTGTAGAGTTTCAACATTGTATTATACTATTGGATGGCTGTTTCTTCCACCTGGTTCTTCATCACTGCACTTCTGAGATGGAATTATAATGTATTTCGGCCATCGTATGACCCCTCTGACCTCACACATTAGGGGGCATCTGTTACAGCTGATTTTACTACACATGGTGGATCACACCTTTATGGCCTTCCTTGTCCCTTTGCAGATTCTTTAGACCCCATGGACCATTTTTGTACCTTTTATGTTTCCAAGATCATCCCTAAAAACATGCATTATTTTCTATACACGGATTTTAAACCTATTCTCGTGTATATACACAGATTTGACCCTCAAACCCATGTACATCGGGATGTGTGCAAAAGGCCAAATAGTTCTGGAGTTTTCTTTGATGTGGATCTGAGTCACTTGTCTCTTGGCCTTCCATATGCATTTAGATCACTTGTATTTGACCTTCCATATGCATTTAGATCACTTGTATTTGACCTTCCATTACCCCATTGAAGCACTATATAAGGAACCCTTTGGATACATTGAAAGGGGAGGAATTGAAGAGCAAGAAAACTATAGTCCATTGTTGTCGGAGCTTATACTTGAGTCTGCATCCCTTTGTCCCTTGGATCACTTTGTTTTCTTCCCAAGCTTTTATTTTCTTGTGAGCCTACTATCAAGAGATGGAGGATTGAATTGGTGGAGTCCTAGGTGGAGGACTCGGTTTCTCCGATTCGCAGACGTGCTGACAGAGGTTCTCACTATTATAATCTATGATTTATATTAATAAAAATATCTTTTCCTGTCCAATAATGTGTATTTAAATGAGTATTGAATCCATGGATTATTTTAAATGCTTATATATTATTGATTATATATGCTAGAGTAGGTCTAACACAATTAGATATAGCATGCTTGTCTTGTTTGCTGAATGTTGAGAGAGCAAATTATTAATACAAGCAAGAGTGGAAAAGCTCAACGGGGATCTACATCAACTGTCCCAAATAAGGTATGTTTTGACATCCTTTAGTGTTAGATGTTTGGTTTCTCTTGCATATATGAAAGGACTAATTTATAGGGTTACTCTTTTTGTTGTGTGGAAATTGAACCCAAGTGATAGAACAATTGCACTCACAAAATTGTTAATCAAACATGCAAATTTACACACAAAGGAGACTAAAATTGGAGCATAACGCTAATCTATATTGAATAAGTGTAAAATAGAAAACCTTATGAATTAATATGCTGCTGCAATATATAATTACATGATAGATTCGAATGCATAAGGATGCCATTCAAAATAGTAAAAAAGTAGGCTTACTAAATCTAGTCAAATCCCCCATAGGTGCATAAAGCAGTTTCCAAATCTACCTAGAGGCTCATGAATTGGAAAAGTCAAGTAGGAAAGCTAATAAGTGATGGAAATACAACTCATACATTTTTTTATTAGGAGAAAAGAATGGAAGATGATGAGGGAAAAAAACAAGTCAACTACACCTAGTATTACTTTCCCTTTTGCCATAAATCTCAATAAAGCAGACAACTTAGCAGAAAAAGAAGATATGTGTTAGGGAGGATCTAGAATAAAGAATATATGCTAAATATGGATTCTAGGAGGTTTCCCAAGTGCTCCATGACTCATTTTTAGTAAGTTTGACTTCTATGGCATGTGGAAGACAACTTATGGCATGTGGAAGACAACTTGCATAGAGTGGAATATTGGAAACTAGGCAAATAAGACAAAAATAGATTAATTAATGGCTAAGGTAGGTAACTATGGGTTGATTATTCTAACACCCCCCCTTAAGCCTAAATGTATGAGTAAATATCAGAAAAATATAGGGCCTAGCAACAAGGCTTAGTCACCCTTTACATACTGCATGTCCATTTAACCAAGGAAAGAGGCAAAAACCCAGTGGAAAAATCCTCCCTTAAACATGGACAATAAAAAAAATTTGAAAATCTTGTCATCAATCATGCTTCATAGCATGATCAGAAATCCCCAACAGTGATTTGAGATTGTTGAATCTCTTCTCACAAAAAACTTTGGTGAAGATGTCTGCTACTTGTTCTGAAGATGCACAGAAGAGCAAGTGAATGGTGCCATCATGCACAAGCTCTCTGATGTAGTGCATATGGATCTCAATGTGTTTGGTTCTCTGTCTCTAAACTGGATCATTGCATATTCGAATGGTACTCTGATTATCACAATAGATAATATTTGAAAACTCTATTTCGAAGCGACACTCACCAAGTATCCCTTGCAACAATAAACATTGAGTTGTTGCATTTACAACTCCTCTGTACTCTGCTTCTATAGATGAGAGTGCTATGGCACTCTGTTTCTTGCTTGACTAGCTGATTGGTCCTTCAGAAAGCATGAACACATATCCTGATGTTGACTTTTGATCTGTGTTGTCACCTGCCCAATCACTGTCAGTAAACCCAATCAAATCAAGATCAGATTTAGCCTTGTAGAATATCCCATGCGTTCTTGTTTCTTGAACAAAGTTAAGGATCCTTTTGGCTACTCTCCAATGGATCTCATGAGGCTGATCCATGTATCTTGAAGCCACACTTACTACATAATAAATATCAGGTTGAGTGTGTTTAAGGTAAAGCAAACACCCAATCAACTACCTATACAGTGTCTTATTTACCATAAGAGAAGAACTTGCTTCTTCAAGCTTAACTCCTGAAAGGAAGGTAGTCTTGCTTGGATTGCAATATTTCATGTTGAATTTGTTCAAAAAATGTAAATCATACTTGGAATGATGTAATTTTATTCAATGTTGGGATTGAGCAATTTCAAGACCCAAAAATTGGCTCAACAACCCCAAATCAGTCATAGAAAATGCATGGTTCATTGCATCCTTCAAGGAGGCAATTTATTTCTTTGAACTTCCTGTAATCAGAAGGTCATCCACATACAAGACAATAATCATCAAATAACCATGAATCAGCTTCAAATAAACATTAGGATCAAACTTGCATCGAACAAAACTCAATGACAACAGAAAGCCATCAATCTTGGCATACCAAGCCCCGGGGGCTTGCTTGAGTCCATACAATGATTTCTTTAACCTGCACACAAAATATGTATTAGAAACAAACCCTTGAGGATGCTACATTTAAATATCTTCATTAATATATCCATTCAATAAATCACACTTCATATCCATGGTATGTACCTCCCACTGCTTTGAAGCAACAACGGATAAGGCTAGCCTTATGGAGTCCATCTTTGCCACTGGTGCAAAGGTTTCATTGTAGTCAATACCATGTACCTGGGAGTAGCCCTTGGATACTAATATTTTATTATATTTCAAAGGTGAACCATCAGCAGCAAAATTAGTTTTGAAAACCCACTTACATTGAACTATCTTCCTCCCTGGGGGAAGATCAACCAGTTCCCAAGTGTTGTTCTTCTAGAGTGAGCTGAATTCTTATTTCATGTATGTTTTCCATATTGGATCATGTGATGCATCTTCATATTTATATGGGTTTTATTCAACCATCATATAGCACTTCTCTTCAAACAAAGGGTCTTTCATACACAAGGCACTCTCAAAATGAGATCTAGTCCTCCTAGGATCACTAGGATTTCCAGCTAGTTCCCCAGCTGCATAAATGGTATTTTCTACCCATTTTGGTCTTGTAGGACTGTTAGGATATGCAATCAAATCATCATTATCATACATATTAGAATCATCAAACTTATTTGTCTCTTCACTTACATTCAATGGTTCTGGTGGTGAAGAAGACTCTCCAACTTCAACTGCTGCTAAAGGCTCTTCTTGGAACTGAACAATCCTTTCAATGAGGGATTTGTTTGTGCTCAATTTTATCAGCTTGTACCCTTTTGAATATTCAGATTACCCAATAGATAGACACTCTTGGCTTTGGGGCTGCAAAGCCTTCCTCTTTTCTGTTGGAATTCTAGCCCAAGCCTTTGAGCCAAAAAATCCTAAAATGGGTCACATGTGGCTTGTGCCCACTTCAAGCTTCGAAAGGATTCATAACATCAAGCTATTTATGAGGCACCCTATTCTGGATATAGGATGCATAGTTTATAGCCTCGGCCCAAAAATTTGGTGGCAAAATCTTAGCCTCCATCATACATGTTGCCATCTCTTTCAATGATCTGTTCTTTTTCTTAGCAACACCATTTTGCTGTGGTGTGTAAGGGATTGAATGTTGCATCTGAATACATACATATTCACAATATTGAATGAACTCAGACTTTCCATACTCACCACCATTTTCATATCTGAGGATCTTGAGTCTCCTCCTAGACTGGTTTTCAACCAAATCCTTAAAGACTTTGAAGAGGCCAAAAACTTCAGACTTATGCTTCAGGAAGTAAACCCAATAGTACCTGGAAAATTCATCTATGAAGGTCAATGCATATTTGTCTTGACTCATTGACATATGAGGAAATGAACCAGAAACATCACTGTGGATCAACTCAAGAGGTACAGAGGTTCTCTCATGACTAGCTCTCTCAAATTTATGCTCTGGGTGTTTTCCTAGGATACAACCTTGACATACTCCCTTGGAAAATTTAATCTTTGGTAACCCTATGACCATTTCTTTTTCACTTAGATCAGAAATATACTTATAGTTAAGAGGGCCAAATATTTCATGCCAAATCTTGCTTGCCTCATTAGCATGAATCAGAAGAGCATAGGGGCTTGAGTAGGGTAGAAAATGTGAAAACATGTATACCTTAGAAGTTTGATCTACAAATCCTTTTGCAATGACTTTACCATTCGAGATCTCTGTGATCTCAACATAATCAGGGGAGAATATGAACTTCTTTGGAGAACCTATGTGGGTCATCTGATACAATAATAAGAGGTTAGAGGCAAGACCTAGAACATACAATACATTACTGAAATTACCATGGTCAAGATCAATCCTTCCTTTCCCCAAACTGTCAGTGAGAGAGTCATCTCCCAGCACTATTGGTGGACCTTTCGACATGTCAAGAGAGGAGAATGCTTCCTTGGTCGAAACCATATGTCTTGAAGCTCTAGAGTCTATGATGAAGCTAGGTGAGCTTGATGTGCTAGCAACCAAAGCATGTACTCTCTCTCTGTCCTCTAAATTTGATCCTCTTTCCCTCTTCTTTGAGCAATCAGGAAGGGAGATGTTATTATTCTCCAGGAGTTGGGTCAACATGTCAATTTTATTCTTCATGCAAGAGCTTTTAGGATGATAGCCCTTACTGCAGTATGCGCACTTGCTCATTTCTCCTTTGTTCTTATTCTTCTGGAAGTTCTTCTTGGAGCCTTGGGGCTCCTTTTGAGACTTGTTCTTGTCTCTCATTTGCTCAAGTGGCTTCTTAGCTTTCTTCTTTCCTTTTGAATCCACCCTCAAATCTCCACCAACCAAATCTTGGTCTTTGGAAGGTTTGATGGTGCCCATCATTACCAGTTTATCTTGTTCTTGTGTAAGGGATTCCATGAACTCTGCAAGCTTAGGCATCTTCCAAGCTCGATATGTCAACTTTGTGGCATGGAAGGTCGAAATAAACACTGAATAGTTAGGGCCAAGATTTGAGAGTATGGCCAAAACTAGTTTCTCTTCCTTCTTTTCAATTCCACACTGTTTTAGCTGCAAAACAAGGGTTTTAAACTTGGAAAAGTAGAGTTTCAAGGATTAGAAGCTATTGGAACTCAAAGAGATCAATTCCTTCTTGATTTGATGTCTTCTCATATCATCTATCTTACCAAAAATATATACAATATTCTCCCACACTTTATTAGGTGATGTTAATCCATCAAGATGGAAAAGGAGATCTCTGGTTATGCTCAGACACAAAAGGCCATAGGCCTCATCCCTTCTGGTGTGCCATTTCATTTTCCCTGCAGCTACATTAGGCTCTGCCTCAGTTTCCATAGTCACCCTGTAGAGACGTTTTTCTCTCAACAATATCTCCATCTATGTTTTCCATTCAAAGAAATTAAATGGAGTCAAGATGATCTTCTGAGATTGATCCATAGCTTAGAAACTATTCCCTTCAGTCAGCAGAATGCTCCCAGTCAAGATGTCAAACCTGCAATAGCAATATGGAAGGAGAGAAATTGATATACAAAGGCTCTGATACCATGTGGAAATTGAACCCAAGTGATAGAACAATTGCACTCACAAAATTTCTAATCAAACATGCAAAGTTACACACAAAGGAGACTGGAATTGGAGCATAACACTAATCTGTATTGAATAAGTGTACAATAGCTAACTTTATGAAGTCATAGGATGCTGAAATATATAATTACATGAGATATTCAAATGCATAAGGATTCCATTTGAAATAGTCAAAAAGTAGGCTTACTAAATCTAGTCAAATCCCCCATAGGTGCATCAAGAAGTTTCCAAATCTACCTAGAGGCTCACGAATTGGAAAAGTCAAGTAGGCAAGCCAATAAGTGATGGAAATACAAATCATACATGCTTTTATTAGGATAAAATAATGGAGGATGATGAGGGAAAAAAACAAGTCAACTACACCTAATCTTACTTTCCCTTTTGCCATAAATCACAATAAAGCAGACAACTTAGCAGAAAAAGTAGATATGCGCTAGGGAGGATCTATAATAAATAAGATATGCTAAATATGGATTCTAGTAGGTTTCCCAAGTGCTCCATGACTCAGTTTTAGAAATTTTGACTTCTATGGCATGTGGAAGACAACTTGCATGGAGTGGAATATTGGAAACTAGGAAAATAAGACAAAAATGGATTAATTAATGTCTAAGGTAGGTACTATATGGGTTGATTATTATAACATGTTGTGCTACCCCAAGCCATAGGAATTTTTCTTGATTTTAAGTTTTTCTTAATTGCTTAGATGATATATTAGTACAATTTTCACTAGTAGGATCATTGAAAGAACAACAAAAACAGTAACACAAAGAAGAAAAAGATTTTCCTTGGGGAAAGCACAAGGGATAAAACCCCACAAGACTTCCTCGATATAGAAATCAACCAGAGTAGTGTAAAACCCAGACAACTGCTTCTCTTTTCTTTCTGGTGCACTTGTTCTTCTCTCTTTTGTAAACTTGCTTGAGTGAGTGTGTACAAATGAAGGGGAGAGACTCCCTATTTATATTTTTCACTTGACTTGACTAGGACCTAACAGGGCCAACTTGTCTAACAAACAGGACTGACTTCTCTAGTAGGACACCAAAAATAATATTTATTATAATGACACTTGGGTACTATTGACCCGAATTACATCCGAAGGTTTACATTGATTATTTCAATTACTCTTACATGAAAAAAATCATCTCCTAATGGAGGAATACAATCAATACATATGGAATATCTTTCGAACTTACAATACTTTAACACTCCCTCTTAACTAGGAAGGTATTCCACCAAGGTATAAAGTACTACCACAACTATACATATGAATGGTGAGTCCCTATATGTCATAGGAATTTTGGAACACCATCATACATCTTTATCATCGATCTCAGCTGGATAATATTCTACAACCTCAGTATGTAAATACTGAGTCATCTTCTATGTGTACGGGATCATCTTCTATCACATCAATATGTGGATAATGAATCATTTTCTACAACATCAGTATGTGGATATTGAGTCATCTTCTGCATATACTAGATCATCTTCTGCAACATCAGTATGTGAACACTGAATCATGTTATACCAAATCAGTATGTGAGTACTGGAACATCTTCTGCAATGTTAGTATGTAAATACCAAAATGTCATATGCAACATTAGTGTGTAAATACTAAAACATCGTATGCAACATCATTAGCATGTTAGTGCTAAAACAATATCATCAATATATGCTAGATCATCATCTGCATCACCAGCATAGAGATGCCAGAACATCATCATTATCAACATAAAATTGTTGAAACAACAACAACATCATCATTAGTATAGAAATACTGAAACTGTCTCATTAATCATCTTAACAATCATTAGTATCTAAATACTGAACCTTCCATATCAGTATAGGAACACTGAAACTATCTCAACAACATCAGTATGAAAATATTGAACCTGCTACATCAGTATAGCAATAATCATCTCAAAAACATCAACATAAAAATACTAAACCTACTACATCAGTATAGGAATATTGAAAAAACATATTTCCCTTTAACTATCTTGTAGTAGTATCTTGGTGAGTTTTCTGGTAGATCCATCTGGGCATTTTGTCTAACTTACTAACCATTTCAATTCAACAGGCCTAGTTAGACAAATGGATATTCCTAGTGACCAACAATCCTTGTTCTTTCTTACTAACCCTCTTGTGCTAAACAGGCCTAGTAAAAAATACTAATCCCCTTAGGATCAATAGGCCTCTTCTGACTTACTAACCCTTTTAGGACAACAAGCCTAGCCATACTTACCCTACTCTAGGTTGAGATACCACCACTACATCCTTCTACCATCTTCCTTCACTTCCTCTTTCGAGGGAGGTCCTTTCGGACTACGCCAAGCTTGTCTCGAAAGTATGCAAACTTTACACAAGACAGACGCTTAGTCAACATATCTACCACTTGTTCCTCTGTAGGAACATACTTGCACTTTACAACTCCCTTATGTACCATATCTCAGATGCAATGATATATAACTTCAATATGTTTTGACTTTTCATGAAACACTGGGTTTTCTCTCAACTTAATACAACTCTGATTATCACAAATGATATCGGTAACATCTATCTCTACATCAAATAATCATGTCAACATATTATGAAGCCATACTTCTTCACCATAGGTTGAACATGTTGCAATGTATTCAACCTCTATTGTGCTAAGTGCAATATTGGACTACTTTCTACTAAACCATGAGATCATACCTGATCCCAAACTAAAACATCATCCTGAAGTTCTCTTTCTATCTTCATCACTTCCTGCCCAATATGAATCTGTAAATCCATGTAATCTGATCTCACCATTTGATGCAATAGAGGAAATTTGGGGTCTAAAATGGGCCTCCTAAGGAAAATAATAAAAAAAGCCCCATCACACTACAAATATGCCATGTCAGATTAAATCTAATGAAAATCTAATGAAAGTCAACCTAAATCGTCTCATTAATGGTAGTTGACAACTATATTGAGTTAATGTAGAGTTAAGAGATATTGATTAAAAATATTAATGAAATATTTAATTTCTTGTACACACATAATAAATGATAGGAAACTTTTGAATTTTATATTATTATTTTTTTAAATGAATAGACCACTGCTTTTTATATATTTAATAAATGTAAAACTCAAATATATTCATTTATAATGAAAAATATAATTATAATAGTATTAAAAAAAATCACTATTATTTTTTAATATAAATTTTATATTAATTCATATAAAAAATATTACATCACATAAAATAAAAAACAATAAACTATGTATATTCATATTATTTTTTATATTAATATAAAAAAAAATTGTGGTTTAATGGGTAGGTAGGTAAGAGAGAAAAAAAGTAAAATAAAATTTTATTATAATTTTAGTAACATTAAAAATAGTTTTTATTTTTTATTTTGTTAGTATTTAAATGTTTTATTTATTTTTTGATGTAATAACTAAATATATTTATTTTTTAAATATTATTTAATAATATTAAAAATACTAAATATCTTTTATTTAGTATTTCAAGATAAGTCTATTTAAAATTAAATATTATTTAGTTTTCTTTTTAAAAAATTGATTAATAAATGTTTTTAGTATTTCAAAATGCTTCCACTACAATTTTAATTAATGTGAAGGTTATGCTTTAGAGGAGTTGGAAGTAGTGATCAAATAAAATATTCTATATTTATTAGTTAAATTTTATTTATCTTATTTCGAGGTGATCTTTTCAAGAACTTAAGCAAGGTGAGGTTGATATGGAGTTAGCTATTGTCAAATAAAAATATGACAGATAAGCATTATGTGTCCAACTCAACCATCATGGTTGACCAAAGATATTGAAATTCTATTGGTTTAAAAATTCAACTCAATCCATAACATCCATGGCATAGGTTTTTTATAAGGCCCATTTTAGACCCCAAATTTCCTCTAATTGGCATATCTGAGACCATAGTCTAAAGTCCCATTTATATACCTCATCACATGTTTTGCTCCTACTAGATGAATATGTTTGGGATTCACCATATATTGACTCAGATTGTTTACAACAAAACATATATTTGGTCTTGTATTGGTTAAGTACATCAGAGAACGAATAATTTTTTTGTATAAGGTGGAATCTACTGCTTCCAAAGTGTCGTCATTCAATAGTTTCAAATTTGTTGTCATCAGAGTAGTCACAGCCTTGCGATCTATCATCCCAAATCTCTTTAGGATTACTACTGCATATTTTCCTTGGTTTAGGAAAATATCATCTAGATACTTCCATACTTCAAGACCTAGAAAATAGTGCATCATTCCAAGGTATTTCATCTCAAATTTTGCAGGGAGCTTCTTCTTACATTTGTTGATGGGATTATCTTCACATGTTAAGAATAAATCATCTACATAAATTAGTAATATCATAAGTTCATCACCCCCAACTTTATAGTAAAGGTTGGAATCTGCTTTACTCTTGGTAAATCCCAAACTCATCAGGAATCCATCGATTCTTCCATACCATGCTCTGGGTTCTTGCTTTAACCCATACAATTCCTTCTTGAGATTACATACATGAGTTTCTTGATCATCAGTCTTGAAACCTTGCGGTTGTTTGATATATACTTCTTGTTCTATCAAGACATTTACAGAGGTTTTATTTACATCCATCTGATGTAATTTCCACTTCATATTGGATTCCAAGGAAAGTATGGTTCTAATTGAGGTGTACCTAGATACTGGTGCAAAGGTCTCTTCATAGTTGATGCATTCCTTCTAGGAGAATCCACGAGCTACAAATATTTCCTTGTACTTCTCTATACTATCATCTTTTGAGTGCTTTTTCTTGAATATCCATTTTGAGGGTACCACTGACTTGTCCTTTGGTCTTGGTACTATTTTACATACATCATTATTTATAATGGATTGGTATTCCTCGACCATTGCATGAGCCCACTCCTTTTTCTTTGTTGCTTCTTCAAAACATGTTGTATTTTTAACAAGATCACACATCAAATCTACATAACTAGGGTATGGATTTGGCTTATTTTTTTCTATGATGGTTCCTTCTTAGGGGTGTCGGGATTGAGTCAAAAGCCTTCTTATTGTAATAAACCCATGGTTTAAGTCCAGGGTTTAGGGTTCGGGGTGCCCATGGTTTAAGTCCATGGTTTTGTAATAGTGCGCTGTATAAATAGGCACTTGTGTAAAAAAGTAAGGTTAGGCCCTTAACGATTATCTTATGATGCTAATGTAATGTGAAGCTAAGAGCTGTCTAAGGGTTTGTAAGAAAGGTTAAGTCCCAGCTGTGTGCGTGGATGACCTATGCAGCTGTGTCCGCAGAGGGTTTTGAGGGATAAGGAAGATCTGCAGGTGTGTGCGCAGAGACTGTAGCTTAGTGCGCAACTTGAGGACTTGGAGGGATCTGTAGCTGAGTGCGCAGATCAGAACTATGATTTTGGAAAGAGTTGAATAAAACGCAGTTCTATGGACGTAGCCCCTACACTGGGGGTGAACCACGCTATATATTGTGTTGTGGTGCTTTTGTGTTGTTTCTGTTAAGTTCTTGTATGCATTGATAAAGTAAATAACTAATAAGTAAGATCACTCCTAAAATATTAACTTCATTGTGAATTCCTAGTAAAGGGTTGAGCAAGTCACTGTTGTTTATCTAGCTGCGAAATAATATATGTGAATGTCAAAGCTCTGTGTTATATAACTATAAGTTATTAAAGGCTAAAGGTACAGTAATATCCCTCTTCTACTTGCAAAAACCTGATTCTGCGGCACCCCATAGTTGTTTTGGGTGAGATTGCAACCTGCTCGCGTGTTGTTGCCGAAAGGGCCAACACTGTGGGTCTTTTGTTGGTGCGAAGTGAATGGTATATAACCCGGGTCTGCCCTATAGCCCAACAAGCCCAACAAATTGGTTCCGTTGCCGGTTGAACTCAGTATCTGCTCAAGAGGGGTTTACGTCGTACCTCGAGGGCTATGTTCTAGAGACCCTCTGTGAAGGAAATCGGTGATTGGCTTGATGAGACTTATCTGAAATTCGCTGAGCAAGAGAACAAAGATCCGCGTCGTAGTGCAAATGATTTTTTACAAAGGTATGTTTTTTGTGATGTTTATGAAATTTTCTTTGGTAGTATCCACATAGAGTTGCACCAGTGGTTATCTAGGTTGACTGAGAGAAGGACAAACTTACAAGGAGGTCAGTTTCCTACTTGGACCCCCGCAAGAATTAATATATTGAAAAGGGTGAACAATGAGATATCTCGAGCTGTTGATTTTTGGACGGTGTGAACCCTTGAAGCATTTGTGACAGAGTTCGCCATCGACACGAGTACTTCTTTTAGTGAAGCCGAGCGATAGTTTTTCAAAGGACCAAGGCTTAAGTTTTTGAATTCCTTTAGTTTGAGAATTAAAATGCTATTAGCTGAAAAAGGTATATTGCTCATTGAATCAGAATGTTAGATTTAGTATTACTAACCTATGTTTGCAAGTGAAAATACCTTTGACGAGCAAAGTGGTTTGATGCGAAGTGGAAAAAGGTACAAGAGAGACTTTGGATCCTATTCCCTAGATCAGCATACCGATTATTCCCTTGAAAGTCCCACAGATTCAGAACCCGAAGAAACCCCTTTGTTGGAAACCCTCCGGTAACCCCACAGCACAGACCTGTTATCCCTGAGAACCCGTCGCAGTTCGAAAGTCACCCTAGCCTGAGTATTCCTATCGCAGGTTAGTCTACCCCAGTAAGTTCCCCCCCGCCTACTCCAACTCCCCCTAGATCCACTATGGCCCACATGAACGATGATATTAAGCTCCCTGTTTTCAAAGGAACTGGATCAGAGGATCTAGAACAGTTCTGGTTTTTATGCGAAGCAGTGTGGACTTCTAGGAACATTACGGATCACGATACAAAAAGAGCGCAACTTATTACTTCTTTTAGAGACCTCACCTTGACCTGATTCATGAAGTTTTCCAGCACTTAGAACCATGTCTTGACTGATATCAAAGCAGCAATTCTAAAGGAATTTAAGAAGATGAAATCAAAGTCGCAGTGTATCACTGAATTGAAAGAGATTCAACAGAGGCACGGTGAATCAGTGTGGGACTTTGATTAGAGGTTCAAATTTCTGCTATACCAAGTCAGTTTCACCATTGGACCTACGTAGCACAAGGAATGGTTCATTGCAGTGTTGCTACCACATATCGAAACTCCACTCATGCAACAGAAGGTTGCTGACCAGAAAGAGGCTTTGGAACTCGCGATGAAGCTTGAAACTGCTCCTGTTGAAGATAATTCTGGTATCGCTCAAATCCAAGCGCAGTTGGCAGCGATGGCTCTGGAGCTTCACGACGTGAAGAGCGAAAAAACCGGTCGCGAAGAGGTTTGGTGTACACAATGTCGGACTGAAGGTCATGCCAAGGAATAGTGTCTTGTGGTAAGAAATTACCTGAATACTGGTGCGCCAAACCCATTTAACCCGCAAGTTCTATATTGTGATCTCTGCAGAACAATAGGTCAGCATCGACCTGAAGACTGCTATTTGTTACAGAGGTACGGGAAAGTACCTAAGAACCCCTATTGTAAATTATGTAAGTCCATAGGACATAATGAAGATGAGTGTTGCAGTTATGACCTCATGAGAGAGCGCACCTACGACGCCTATCGGGTACAAAATGAGGGACAGAGTAATGATGGCTATGGTTACCGTGGTGGTGCAGCAGGTAGAGGTGCTTTTGGAGATTGTGGTCATGGTGGTGTGGCCGAAAGAGGCATAGGCCAGGTTGTGTGTTACAACTGTAACCAGGCCAGGCATCTAGCGAGAGACTGTCGAAACCCAACTACGACATGTCGGTATTGCTGAGCAGTAGATCATGTGAACAAACGGTGCCCGCAGCTGATAACTAAGATTCAAGAAAGAAAAAATGCCCCTACTCAGAATATTTAGATGATTTCCATCGAGCAAAGACTTTCCCCAACCATTAATGTTGTTACCCAGAGTGGAGCTACGACGCACATACAGAATAAGGAGAAACAGTTAGACGAGGCTTGGGTTCGTAAGGCCCCCGAGAAAGTCCCCACATTTGATATCGAAAGAGAAAAAGAGACATTCATGGAATCCAAGAGAGATTTTGCTGATCCTAACACATTAGTAGAACCTACGCAACCACATCAGCAGCAGTCGCAGCCGCAAGAAGCTTCGATGGATAAAGTAAGTACACTGTCCTCCTTTTTATAGAGTTGTCTGAAGCTCTTAAGAAATCAGAATGCTTTAAGTGAGTTGCAGAAATTTATTGCTTTCTGCGAACCCCAGCACAGTTTTGGTCAGGAAAAAACTGTTAATAGAGTCAGAAGAACTGGCAGGGAAATGAGATTGAATGCTCAGGTAGGAGAGTATGATATGACTGATGTTATCTTGGACCTAGGATCAGAGGTAAATGTCTTAACTAAGAAAACCTAGGAACAAATGGGAAAGCCTACCCTTGCTTGGTCCCCTATACAATTGAGATTAGCCAATCAGCAGAAGATTGTGCCCCTAGGACGATTCCCTAGTGTCTCAGCAGAATATTGTGCCCCTAGGACGATGGCGTCTGTACTGTAGCAGACTTTGAATTTATTGAGATCATTGATGATAGCAACCCCTATCCAGCCTTGCTAGGTATTGAGTGGGCATTAGACAATGATGCAGTCATTAACCTTAAGAAGAGACAGATGACTTTCGAAGGGAAGGGTTTGAGAGTCATAATACCACTGGACCCCTCACAAGAAGAAAGGTACACAGAACCACTCAGAGACGAAGATCAGGATGTTCTGGATCACATCTATAACATCACAGCTAAGGAAGAAGATTATGTTGATCCTACTACTGAAGGTATCATGGATTGGCAGTGTGAAAACTCCTACATGACGGATTCAAATGACGGTCTAAAACACTGGAAGAACAGACTCTATGAGCTACATGGACATAGATGTGCCAGAATTACCAAATCTCTCAGATGGCTTGGCGCACAGGTAAGAGTCCTACCTCTTTTTGATGGCTTTTCAGACCCAGAATAGTTTATTGTACAATTCTCAGAACAGATACTAGATTCACAGAAAATGGAGACTCTGGATTCAGCATTCAGATCCACAGCAGCCAGATGGTGGAATAGCCATAAGAAGTACATTCCTAGTTGGGAAGCTTGTCAGAAATCCCTTCTCCTGAGATTTTTGGACCAGCCCCAGGAGGTGCGAAGCAAGTTTGATGGAAAGACTCGCCCTCAGGAACATTTGGCGCAGTGCTACAAAGCCTGGAAGCATGTACCTCAGGAATAATGGGTCCATCGGTTTGTGCATACTTTGGAACCGATAGCAAAGAATTGGTACGCAGAGGCTGAGCTTCACCAAGATACTATAAGTTGGGATTGTCTTGTTGATAGTTTTCTGCTTACCTTTTCTACTAATGAATTTTTTTCAGCTTTAGATGCAACTATCAGGTTGATCCATACTAAGGTATTTGATGATCGAGAAGTAGTAGAATACCGACCTGATTGGAAAGCACAAGAAGCTTATGCAGCGGAATGTTATAACCTCGCAATTTACGAGGATGCTGATCCACGCAATATTGATATTCCTGAGTCAGAAGGACATTGCGACGTACACAGACCAGCATTCAAAGCCCTTGAAGTGACTCAACCCCTGAAGACACAGACAGTCAACATTGGATTAGAAGAACATCCTAAGTATGCTACCATTGGAGATTATTGGGATAAAGATATGGTAAGAAAAGTGACCCAACTTCTCCACGAATATCAGGAGCTATTTTCGATGAAGTTCTCAAAGATGAAAGGTATCCTTGGTGATATCGGCGTGATAAATATCCCTTTGAAACCTGATGCGAATCCTGTGAAACAATGCCCTTATAGGTTGAACCCTAAGTATAAGGAAAAAATTAGGATGGAGCTGGATAAGATGCTTGCTCCAGGAATCATTGAGCCTGTTGAAGAATCTGAATTGGTCAGTCCTATGGTGGTGCAAGAGAAAAAGACTAAGGGTGAAATCTGAATCTGTGTTGATCTAAGGAAGCTGAATGATTCTTGTCTACATGATCCTTTCCCCACCCCCTTTACAGATGAAGTGTTAGACAATGTCGGGGGTCAAGAAGTGTACTCTTTCACTGATGGATTTTCAAGTTACCATCAGATCAGAATTGCTCCAGAGGACCGACATAAGATAACCTTTGCTACAGAAATGGGATCCTTCCAGTATACAGTTGTGCCCTTTGGATTGAAGAATGCACCTGCTATATTTTCTAGAGTAGTCATCTCTGCATTTAAGGAATTTATACATAAATTCTTAGAAGTTTATTTTGATGATTGGACTATCTTTGGGCTACTAAAAGACCATATAACTAGTTTAAGACTTATGCTGGATAAGTGTAGACAACACCAGATTTCCTTGAACTTAAAAAAGTGTATCTTTTGTGCACCTTTTGGAATTCTGCTCAGTCACATTGTATGTAAGCAAGGATTGATGATGGATCCTGCGAATATAGCTATTATTGTAAACCTGCCACCTCCAACGTCCGTCAAACAATTTCACACAACGCTTGGTCACACTGGATATTACAGGAAATTGATCAAAGGATATGCTCAGATTACAGCTCCGATGGAAAAGCAGTTGAAGAAAGATATTAAGTTTGAGTGGACACCCGAGTGCCAAGCAAGCTTGGATATTTTGAAGGAAAAGATGGTCACTGCCCCTATCTTAGTATTCCCTGACTGGAAGAAGGAGTTTCATGTGCATGTCGATGCATCCTCCATTGCTCTGGGTATAGTATTGCCGCAGTCAGGTGAAGGTCATTTCGATCACCCTATTTCTTTTGCAAGTAGAAAATTGTCCACTGCAGAGAAAAATTATACTACCACAGAACGAGAAGGTCTCGCTATGGTGTATGCACTTCAGAAGTTTCGACATTATCTGTTAGGATCTCATTTTAAGATGTTCACCAACCATTCTGCTTTGAAGTATTTGGTTAACAATCCTATGCTAGGTGGAAGGATATGTAGATGGTTGATTCTGTTTCAAGAATATGACTTTGAGATCATAGTTAAGCCTAGAATACTTAACCTAGGACCTGACCACTTGTCGAGGCTCGAGTCGAGAGAAGAACCTACTAGTTTGGACGAAGGTCTTCTGGATGCCCAGTTGTTTGCTATCCAGATGATTGATGAATACTTTCAGGATATTGTTCACTATTTGTCTATAGTTTTTCCACCAGCCGAGATGACAACACAGCAGAAGAAGCAGCTGGTGGTTCGAGCAGCTGACTTTACCCTAATAGCAGGACAGCTGTATAAAATGGGACTAGATGAAATACTGCGCAAATGTGTCTTAGAGCATGAAAATCCATTGATTTTGGATGAGGCACACTCCGAAGCAGCAGGAGGTCATTATGCAGGAAAAGCTACAGCACAGAAGATTTTGACAGCCGGATTGTGGTGACCCACAATTCACAAAGATGCAAGAGAATATTGCCACAGCTGCGACATCTGTCAAAGGACAGGAAAACCATCCAGGAGGGATGAGATGCCTCTAGCTCCGCAGGTAAATTTACAAGCATTTGACAAGTGGACTATTGATTTTGTGGGCCCTATCAATCCCCCTGCGAAGAAGTCAGGAGCAAGATACATTATTACAGCCACTGACTACCTTACCCGTTGGGCCGAAGCTCAACTGGTCAAGAACTGTAGCACTACTACAGCTGCAAAGTTCATCTTCGATAACATCTTGTCTAGATTTGGGTGTCCTAGAGTTCTTATGAGTGATCAAGGATCACATTTTTTAAATAAGACTATTGAAGTATTGATTGAAGAATTTCAGGTGTATCATCAGAAGAGTACTGCCTATCATCCACAAGTAAATGGAACTGTCGAAGCTTTTAACAAGATCCTGGAACATGCTCTGATGAAGGTTTGCAATGTTAATAGAAATGATTGGGATCTTAGAATTCCAGTAGTACTCTGGGCTTATAGGACTACCTGCAAGAAGTTGATAGGCCATACACCTTTTAGGTTGGTCTATGGACAAGAAGTAGTCATGCCCATGGAGTACATTGTTCATAGCCTCAGAATATCTACTTTCATAGAGATGGATGACCCAGCTATAATGATAGAAAGACTGACAAAGATACTAGAACTTGAAGAGGACATATTTATTGCAGGGTTCCAGTAGCAAGTGCATAAATCTCGAGAAAAAGCATGGCATGATCGACACATCAAGAAGAATCGGTTCCAACAGGGTGATCTTGTGCTCTTATATGACAGCAAATTCATGAAATTTCCACGTAAGTTCAAGACACATTGGAAAGGACCATACATAGTGCAAAAAGTTACTGATGGTGGCGCAGTCCAGTTAGCTAAGTTGAATGGAGAAATTCTACCTTCTATGGTAAATGGCAGTTGTTTAAAGAAGTACAGGGACAGGCCGGGACCTCCCAATCAGAAGTAACACCAAAAAAGGAAAGTCTAAGTACCAAGAACAGTTGAAATTGGGTACTAGACTATAATGAAGTTGTCCTCAAAGCTACAAAGTGTGGAAGATTGTCAAATTTCGAAGGTGGAAGTTTGGGTGCCGCATGGGTCAGGAAGGGTCGAAGGTTAATATTGTGTCGAAGGTACTTATCAAGGTGAAGCTGACGTTAGTAGTTATTTCAAAGATAAAAGGTGTGTCGCAGCCTAAAATGTGATGGATGGGACAAACTATACTTGGCGGCACCAGCACGAGAACTACCATAACTTCCTGTAATGATGAGATTTTGGGAAAATCTGGCGTCATGTGGACAAGATTTCTACCACTCCATCAGATTTGGCATCATTAATGCACCATGATGACAAATTCTGTGGCAGGATTCTATAAGAAGCTACACTGGCCTGCGACTCCTGCATTGTGTAGTTCTTTGAGTTTCTTCAGTTAGGACTATGTCGAATGATCGTGCAGTCCAGAAGTTATTACGAGTGGTTAGGGAGAGAGGTCTACTAAACCTTCTGAGCAATCCATCTGTGCAGCCATGTTCGACCAAGGCACAAAGAAAGGAAGAAGTTCACTCTAAGAGGAAGGAAGAAAGGCAGAAGTGTGCTCTAAGCTGCACGAAGAAAAGCACTAGTCTTCACAGGAAAACTCTGAAACATCCCAAGATGTATCCTCCTGGTTTGGCAGAAACGAGGCGGCTATTTGTCTTATGCACCTTGACACACAATTCTGGGAACCCTAAGTTGTGGATGGTCAAATGTTCGGCAAGCAGATTGAAGGATGGGGTTGCTGATAGATCCAAAAGACCTTAGCCAGCATAAATATTACGAAGAAAAGGAGCAATCAGCTGACAACCGCATATATAGCTTCAGCAAGTAGCGTACTATGTTTCGCCAACAAGTTTCTACCACCAGAAAAGCAGATGAGTGTCCCAGGACGGGCCACTGGTGAGTCTTAGGGGCCTGTTGGGGCACGCACCCTAACGGTCCTAAGGTGGGTAACTCCACGGGTTTATGGGAGCTTGTAAGCAGAGTTACGACTCAAAATAGTCTTAGGGGTGTCGGGGTTGATTCAAAGCCTTCTTATTGTAATAAACCCATGGTTTAAGTCCAGGGCTTAGGGTTCGGGGTGCCCATGGTTTAAGTCCATGGTTTTGTAATAGTGCGTTGTATAAATAGGCACTTGTGTAAAGAAGTAAGGTTAGGCCTTTGACGATTATCTTATGATGCTAATGTAATGCGAAGCTAAGAGCTGTCTAAGGGTTTGTAAGAAAGGTTAAATCTCAGCTGTGTGCATGGATGACCTCTGCATCTATGTGCACAGAGGGTGTTGGGGGATAAGGAAGATCTGCAGCTGTGTGTGCAGAGACTACAACTTAGTGCGCAGCTTGAGGACTTGGAGGGATCTGCAGCTGAGTGTGCAGATCAGAACTGTGATTTTGGAAAGAGTTGAATAAAACACAGTTCTGTGGACATAGCCCCTACACTGGGGGTGAACCATGTTATATCTTGTGTTGTGGTGCTTTCGTGTTGTTTCTGTTAAGTTCTTGTATGCATTGATAAAGTAAATAACTGATAATTAAGATCACTGCTAAAATACTAACTTCGTTGTGAATTCCCAGTAAAGGGTTGAGCAAGTCACTATTGTTTATCTAGCTGCGAATTAATATATGTGAATGTCGAAGCTCTGTGTTATATAATTATAAGTTATTAAAGGCTAAAGGTACAGTAATATCCCTCTTCTGCTTGCAAAAATCTGATTTTGCGGCACCCCATAGCTGTTTCGGGTGAGACTGCAACCTGCTCACGGGTTGTTGCCAAAAGGGCCAACACTGTGGGTATTTTGTTGGTGTGAAGTGAATGGTATATAACCCGGGTCTGCCCTATAGCCCAACATTGGGAATGTGTATGTATACCGAACAACCAAATATATTTAGGTGACCGACTTCAGCATTTTCTCCAGTAAACATCTCTTCTGAGTCTTGTTTGCAAGGGTACTATGGGAAATTTTATTCCGAACATATATTGTTGTTCTGGCTGCTTCTGCTCATACGTACATCGATAAATCTTAATCTTGGATCATGGATTTTACATCTTCCATGATAGATCTATTATTTATTTCTACTACATCATTTTGTTGATAATTATAGGGAATAGTTAGCTCCCTCTTAACCCCAGCTTCCTTGCAGTACTCATTGAGTTCACTTTATGTGAATTCTTCTCCATTATCTGATCTTAAGACCTTGATCCTCTTTTCAGAGAGGTTTTATACAAGTTCCTTAAACTCTTTGAACCGTTCAAGCACTTCATCCTTATTATTCAAGAAATAGATCCAAGTTTTGCGGGAGTAGTCATCAATAAAAGAAACATAGTAAACATACCCTCTTAATGAAGTAGTTTGCATTGGCATTCATATATCTGAATGAATAATATCTAAGATCTCTTTTGATTTGTAATGTATATGAGCAAGTTGTATGTGCCATAGCTCACATGGGCTTATGCTACTAGTCATCAATGTTGAATCTACATGTCCATTTAATTTGTAGAGTCCCCCTTCTTCAACTCCAATCACTACTGCATCATCTATATTTTTTCCTTTTTCCCACATGCACTACAATAAAACCCTGTGATTAGCATCTCTTTTAGCTTCCTTTTTATCATCCATCATCACTTTTAGTGTATTTTTCATCTTTTTTTGGACAAAGTGGACGCTTTTCCACGGGATGGCGCTTTTAATGGCATTATTTGCGTCCCTTTTTAAAAGTTGGCGCTATTTTGAATGCTAATTAGCATCCCAATTATCGTCCCAATTAGCATCCCAATTAGTGTCCCAGTTAGCATCCCAATGAGTGTCCCAATTAACATCCCAATTAGAGTCCCAATCAGCGTCCCAAATAATGTCCCAATTAGCATCCCAATTAGCGTCCCTTTTTAAAAGTTGGCACTATTTTGGATGATAATTAGCATCCCAATTAATGTCCCAATTAGTGTCCCAGTAAGTGTCCCAATTAGCATCATAATTATCATCCCAATTAGCATCCCAATTAATGTCCCAATTAACGTCCAAGAAAGCATCCCATATAATGCCCATAATAGCCTCCATAAAACATCTTGAATAACATAGCACCATATATTAATCCAGGTTTAGTGATAGGAATTGTGCCATGAATTTCGACATGAAAAACATCCAACATAGCATCAAGTATAGAGCCAAGAATTGCACCTAGAAAACATCCAACATAGTGTTAGGTATAGAGCCAGATATAGTGCCTAGAATAATGCCATAAATTTTGAAAGAACCCATATAGGAATTCCACTAGGTTTAGAGCTAGGAATTGTGTTCGGAAAATGTCTGACATAACGCCAGATATATCAATGCCAATGTCAATGATCATGATTCATGTGATAGTACTTTTGGATCTTGAATTATCATAGTGGCACCTAAATTATCATAATCATAGCACTTTTGGATCTTGATTAATCCTAATAAAGGGTAAATTACCTTAATGTCACCTAAATTGCTCTAATGGCATTTGAGTGTCCCTAACAACATTTGATAGACCTTAATTGCACCTGATTGGCCCTAACAACATGATGATGATGCATTACGATAATTATGATGAAGCATATGGATATGATTTGATAAGTATAATACTATATCATCCATTCTTGTGAGGTAGTAGGGCTCCTTGCTCATTATTGTCGCAACTATATTATCAATTACATTGATGATGACTAGCATGATGACAATGATGTTGATTTATTATATGATGATGATGATGATGTGGATGTCAATGATGATTATGCATGTGGTAGCACTTTTGGATCCTAATTAATTCTAATGGAACCTAAATGTCTGTAGCTACATCTAAATGACCCTACTATCATCGAAATGACTATAACGACATATAAATGACATTAACAATTACATGACATGAATCCTAATGGCAATGACTAATTAAGAACACTAATGGCATATGAGTGACCATAAAGACAATGATGAAAATGATTTTTTTTATGATGTACTTAATGCCGACGATGATGATGATAATGAGGATGATGATCAATATGATGTTGATGTACCATATGGAATTGATGATGACAATGATGATAACGTCGATGTCCATGATGATGATGATATTGGGTGATCTAGGTCACCCTTGCTTGGTTGCAAAAGAACAACCCACAGCGCAATAGATGAAGCATCGACATGCACATGGAAATCCTTATTCCAATCAGGAAAAATTGGTATGGGCGCATAGGCCATCTTGGCCTTCAAGGTGTCAAAACTTACTTGACATTCCTGAGTCCATTCATATCCTACATCCTTTTTTAGTAGTTTTGCCAATGTTTCCTGAAGCATCTTCACATTCGTCGATAGTGGTAAACTAAGTATTAGCGCGATATTCATTAGATCAACCAAAATACCTTCCTTGCATACTAATTTCCCAAGTAGCATGCCAAACGATGCGCAAAAAATGCACTTTTTAGAGTTTAATGCAATCTGATGCTGTCGACACCTTTCTAGCATCAGTCATAAGTTGTCGAGATGGTCCCTAATTAGTTCATAGATAGTCCAATCATCCATATACACATGTATAAACTTTTGAATAAAGTCGTTAAACACAGTGACAACTACCCGAGAAAATACATCTGGTTAATTCTTCAACCCAAAAGGCATGACTGTATATTGAAAACAGCCCTATTCACTAACAAACGTGGTCTTATGGAAATCCTCCTTTGTAATCTAGATATGGTGGTATTTTGAAAAAAAATCCATGAAATAATACATCTTGTGGCCGCCTACTCCTTCAAGAACTTCATCTGTAAAAGGAGTCAAGAACGGATCATGCATCCATGCATCATTCAACTTCCTTAAGTCGAGGCAAATGTGGATTTCGCTAGTCTTCTTATCCTGGACCACCATAGGGATGATCCACTCTAATTATTCTACAGGCTTGATGATACCAGCATATTTTAGAATAATCAACCCATAGTTCCCTACATTAGACATTAATTTAATTATTTTTGTCTTATTGCCTAGTTTCCTAGATTCCATTCTATGCTAGTTTCCTTCTACACATCCTAGAAGTCAACACATGCTAAAAATGAGTCATGGAGAACTTTGGAAACATCCTAAAAACCCAATTTAGCATGTCTTGTTTATTCTAGATCCTCCAAAGTGCATATCTGATTTTTCTTAAAAGCTGCCTTGTTTTATTTCTGAATTAAGGAAAAAGGAAAAGCTAGACTAGGTGTAGTTGCCTTGTTTTTTTCCCACATAATCATCCCTCCTTTTCTCCAAATAAAAGCATGTATGATTTGTATTTACATCCCTCTTTATATTTCCCACTTGACTTAGCCAATTTGTGAGCATCTACCTAGATTTGGAAACTGCTTTATGCACCTATGGGGGATTTGACTAGATTTGGTAAGCCTTCTTTTGACTATTTCAAATGGCATATTTATGCATTCGATTCTCTCATGTAATGATATATTGAAAAATCCTATTACTTCACAAGGTTGGATATTGTACACTTACTCAATACAGATTATTGTTATGCTCCAATTCCAGTCTCCTTTGGTGTTAATTTTGCATGTTTGATTAGCAATTTTGTGAGTGTAATTGTTCTATCTCTTGGGTTCAATTTCAACATGGTATCAAATCCTTTGTATATCAATTTCTCTCCTTCAAAATCGTTATTCCAAGTTCGACATCATTGACTGAGAGCGCATTCTGATGACTGGAGTGCACAGTTTCTAAGCTATGGACAAATCTCAAAAGATCATCTTGACTCCATTCAATTTATTTGAGTGGAAAGCTGAGATGGAGATATTGTTGAGAGTGAAAGGTCTCTACAGGGTGACTATGGAAACTGAGGCAGAGCCCAATAAAGTTGCAGAGAAAATTAAATGGCACAACAGGAGGTATGAGGCCTATGGTCTTTTGTGTCTGAGCATTTCAAGATACCTCCTATTACATCTTTATGGATTCACATCAACCAATGAAGTGTGGGAGAAGATAGAAGATATTTTTGGAAAGACAAATGAGATGAGAGGACATCAAATCAAGAATGAGTTGATCTCCTTGAGTCCCAGTAGCTTCGAATCATTTCAACTCTACTTTTCCAAGTTTAAGGCCCTTGTTTTGCAGTTGAAATAGTGTGGGATCAAAAAGAAGGATGAGAAACTAGTCGTGTCCATACTCTCTAAGCTTGGTCCTGACTATTCAGTGTTTGTTTCGACCTTCCATGACACCAAGTTGACATCTTGAGCCTTATAAGTAGACATATCTTAAGGAAAAAAACAATTATTTGGTCAAGTTTTATGGCCCCTATCAAATCTTCCAGAATTACGCTACACTATTAACCAAAGTTTGATTCCCATGGGATCTATTCTACATAGTAAAAGAGTGATTGAAAACATAGAGTTAAATTCCCAACTTATAACACTAGAAGATGGGAATTCACATGGACACACACATTGCATATCTAAGCTTGTCTCTATGTACTCTTCGAGAGTGAATTTTACGTGGCACTTTAAGTTAATCACAAAGGAATTTAGAGATATGAGTTGAACTTATAACACCAAGAAACAATGACTTGTATAACTATATTACAAACCTAGGGTCACCTCCATATTCTATTTAGGTCTACTTTTTGTCTACAATATTCAAATATGAACTAATAAGCTTTTATCATTCACCCCCTTTAAGAAGGTAATAAGAAAGCAAGTGTCTCAAGTCATTGAGACCCGTACAAGTGTAATCATGAATGGATAAACAATAAAAATAAACAATTAATAATAACAATCATAGCCTCACACTTCATAACATAATAATATAATAAAAAAGGCACTTGGTTCTTAATTGAGGTCTAATAAAAACCCTTGACATCATCATCATCGACATCATCATCACCGTCATCATCATCATCATCATCATCATCATCATCTTCATCATCATCATCATCATCATCACCATCTTCATCATCATCATCATCATCGTCATCTTCACCATTGTCATCA
>LPNX011053361.1:336376-411376 GCA_001517045.1 Pseudotsuga menziesii
TTCTAATTCTGCGGGGTTATTTAATATTATTTTCTCTTTTTGCTATTGGAAGTGTATTGGACATTTGCTCAGGGAACTAGTCTTTTGCTTCGCCGACCCATGACCTTTGGTTGTTCCAATCGCCGAAGATTTTATGTTTTGTGAGGCCCGTAGTTTAATTGTGTTCCATCATTGCAGCCCCTTAGCGGATTAACCATCCGACATGTAGTTGTTCAGTTCACTGATGGTTTGTTTGATTTTTGTAGATGGTTTGTTCTGGTGTTCTCTGATGTTACTGGTTTACGGAACCCTCAGTCCATGTGACTTTTGTCCTTACGACTCCTCTTTGAACTAGTCATCTGAATCCGTAGTGGTTCCGAGGTCTGAGGCTAAAGTCTAGTGATTATTTCACCAATGTTCTCAGTTTCCGTGGAGCCCTGATTTTTTTCGTCACCTGTCGTTGCAGCTATGAATAGGACTATGCTTCCAAATTCCTTAGTTCTTCCGCTCACTGATGTTTTTATGTTGATTACAGAAGTCGTTGTTTGTATGGTTTTAGTCGTTTCAGCAGCTTAATGAACTAATATTCCGATGCTATGGTATGGTCACCCACTGAAGTGGATTATCTGCCTGATTCATAGTGTTTATTGCTTCTAACTATCAGCGGGGTTTTTCCCATCGTTTTGGTGTGTTTTTACACTATTTTATGGAATGTCGGAGATTTCCTGTGGGCGCGCGTCGATGTTAAATTTGTCTAAGATGAAGAACGTGGTTTGGTGATTTGGTGTTTTGAAGAGTGGTGGTTACTTTGTCCTAGTTCATGCTTTCATAGGAGGGTTTCGATTTACTTCAAATGTGGCCTGGATTGGGAGGAATAATCTGTTCTATCGGGCATGTGTTTTAGTTTTTGAACAGGGGTTTAAGCACAAAGTTGCAGGATTTCTTTTTCCTTGACATTCTTTATTTTCATGCATTAATAGTGTTTATAGTTCATATTATATAATGCATGTATTGGTCTAGTTTGTGTTACTTTGTTAAACACTAATGATCTGATATGTTCATGATAGGAAGATTGCTGCAAAGAATATATGTCTAAAAGCAGAAGGGATGCAACCATGAAAGAAGAAGCTAAAGCATAAAGAAGCAGAGATGTTTCTCAAGGAAAAGAAGAGAACAAAAGTCTGAGATCAACAGGATCTCAAAAGGACCAACGGATTATGGAGCATAATCATTAAGAGTAGAGGCCTAGGCTTAGGGAGTTCATCACTTACCAAGCTGGTCCCTTTTCATAAAAGTGCTCTTAAATCTTAAATCTAAAATGTAACGTTTGTATGAATCATGAACATTCACAAAAGTAAAAAATTGTGAGATTAAACGGTTGGGGGAGCCCAAAGGTCACCGAGAAGCATCCTAAAAGGTTTTGCTTGTAGTATAAGTATAGGGGAATTAGATAGAATAAGGGAATTTTCCCTAGACATATTTGTGAGAATCTGATGTAAGAAGAACTATTTCCTTTTGCATAAAGAAATTACAAGTTTCCTGTTGGAGAAAGCTTTGTGGAATTTTTCAAATACCGTTCCATGGATTTTTTGAATGTGAACTATTTCGTTTTCAGTCTTGTGTCCATGAATTGTGAGATCGTTCTAACTCTTTGAACCTATGTTCTTGTATGAATTCTCTCTAGTTTATTCTATGAATTTTCCACTATGAGTAATGAATGATGTTCATAAACAATTGGCTATTTGGTTGTTCAAATATCTTTAAATGTTCATGTGTTTTGAAAGAAGTATTAGCTATCTATGATTTTTCTTAATGCATGAACAAAACACATTACTCATTAATGAATGATAATCTTGCTCCCTAGGGATAGGTTAGGTAGTTAGTTTTAATTTATTGTTGTGTGTGTTTTAGATGTGAGAGAGTTTAAGACGAGAGGTAAGAACCTGCGCATCACATTGTGACTGATCCTCGTATTCTCTATCAATCTGCATTCTTAGATAGGCACTTGCATCTCATGCTTAAATATAAAAAATAAAACATACACAGTGGACCGAGCTGCAACCGGTAAAACCTTTTTATTTTGTTACTTAACCTACGATAGTCGGACCGTAAACCAGACAGATTCCCCATACCAAACCATAATGGGCTAGTTGGGAACGTTTATTGGGGATTATCCCTTGCTATTGTTGCCTACGATTTTCCAGGCCTCAAAAATTTTGGCACTAGAAGGAGGGCATCCAGTGCATGGCTGGCCAAGGAAACCCATTTCCTCAAAATTACTCAACCGGTAATAGTTCTGAGAGCGGTTTGTTTCCCAATCCAATTCCTGAAGAGAAGGATAAAAAGCATTTGTATTCTGTCAATAATGAAGTAGTGAATGAGTTGAGAAGACATAATAGGGCATATGTGAAGAAGATTGGAGGATTACCAATTATCCCTGAATTACCCAGAAGAGGATATAAAAAGAAAGACTGCCCTATATTGGAAGACTTAGTGTTGGTTGGAGATTTGGAAGAACTTGTAGAAACAACCTTACAAGAATTTGTTCAACCTCTGAATCAGTTGGGCCTAGATACACCCTATTATTCACCTTTTCATACTGATGTTCATTCACCACTTCATTCTCCACCCAGACTCATGGCAGGCGTAAATGCAAATCATCCACCAACCCACTAAATCCACCACCTGCTTGGAAGGCCAGGTCACCTCTAAACTTGGCACTTCCTTTGCATGACTTACCTCAGGCTTTTGAGAAAATGTTGCCTAAGTTTGATCCCAGTGAAAATATTTTAGTAGATGATCATTTGCAAAGCTTCTACTTGGCTATAGAAGGGCTAAGGGCTGGAGAACATGAAGATGTAGTTTGCAAATTGTTTCCACATACCCTGAAAGGAACAGTAGCCTCATGGTATTTTTCTCTGCCTGCAAGCTCAATCCCATACTGGGATACTTTTGAAAGGATATTCAGAAATAAATATGCATCCCAGAAAACTCACATAGCTCTAATTAAAGGGTTGTGCGCTTTAAAGAAAGAAAGAAAAGAGAAAGTGCATAGTTTCACCCAAAGGTTTGCTGCTTATCTTAAGGATTTTTCTGCAACTGAAAATCCTTCTGATAAAGTTCTAATCGAATACTATACTTCAGCTTTAGGTCCTGACTTAGCCATGTTTTCCAAGGTGAAAGTCAAACTTATCTTATCAGAAACTTATGAAGAAGCTGGGAGAGTAGAATCTGAAAGAGAGAGCATAGAAGATTATCCTGAGCAGTCGGGAGAATTTTTTTTTGGTAAGAAAGCCTTATTATTTACTAAGCCTAAGGAGTAGTAGTCACATGACTTTGAAGGAATGGTGAATATGATGCAGAAGCTCTCCAACAGAATAATATATTTGGAGAAATAAAAGGAAGCTCAGAGGTCTTATAAGGCTTACTATAAGAGGAGAGAAGAAAACAATCAATCTAAACCTCCTCTGCATAGTCCTGCATCAATGAACTTAATAGAGGTAGGTATGAATAACTTTTGCACCTTTCATCAACAACCCCATTCTAAAAAAAATTGCCCTCAATGGATAAATTCAATGACATTAGTAATGAATCATCTATTGGACTCTAAACTAACAGAAGTTGATGATGAAGAAGAGAAGCGTAACAAATCAATAGAAAAACATGAGGATGATGCCATGGTTTTATGGGATTGTGTCTCGATGTTTGATACCGAAGAGGAAAGTGATCTGAAACATGAGGATATATTAGAAACAAATGTGACAACTATAAGTCAAGGTTTGATAAAAGAATATAGGTCAGTACTCCCTAAAATTAAGAGACTTCAGGAGAATGTAAAGAAATTTCAGAAAATCACCACAGCTGATAAAATACCTGAATTCACCATCACGAGTCAAAATCCATAGCAAATCAACATGCCTGTTAAACTTGCTGAAGAGAAGATTGATAATGCAAAAAAAGATCTCAAAGAACATAAGATGGAGTATAATAATGTGGAAGATATTAAAAGGGATAAAGAAAATATCTCGTTGTTTGAAATGTGTAATGTGCCTCAGCAAAAAGAAAAATTATTAAAATCACTTGAAATATCTGAGGAAAAGCTTCCCATCGACAACCAACCGGAAGAAGAAGAAATTGGTGAAGCAAGTGTGGGAGGTTAGTCTAAATACAAAACCCCACCATTTCTATTAACTTTTGAAATTTTCAACCATAACGTGCACAATTGTTTAGTAGACTCAGGGGCATCAGTCAATGTTATGCCTCTTTTATTCTGCAAAAAGATAAAAGGACAACCTAAACCATCTACCTAGAAGGTTATTCAATTAGATAGAACAAATGTGAAGGTAATTGGGGAAATGGAGGATGTTTTGATTCGATTATCTTCAAATGAAAAGGTATGTCAGTTCATCGATATTGAAGTAGTAGACATACCTGAGGCTTATGGACTTGTTTTGAGTCAGAATTGGTCAGCAAAGTTAAATGGATATTTTGCATCAGATTGGTCGCATCTTTAGTTGCCTTATAAAGGAATTCCCAATCAAATTAAAGTATTAAGAGAGCCCCACATGAAGCACAATGTTACTTAGTTGGAGGGTAAGAATGAACCAATGAATGTTGTATTGGGGAATTACTTCATTGAACGAGAACCAGGAAACTACCCAGCGAAAGAAGCTAGCAGTACATCAGACACCCATCCCGATCTCCTTCGGTTTTCACGGGCTGATGAGATTGATTGTAAAATAGTAGTTTCAGTTTCAGATATAGTTTTATCAAGACCGGTAGATGTAGTTTTTGATAATGGTTAGGTATTTTTCATTTTGTAGTCAAGCCCAGCCCCTTAACGTACAGATTTCCATATTTATAGGGGTGGGCAAAGGACTGACCAGTTAGTGGTTTAGTTCTCATATTTTTATTTTTTTTTCTTGATTATATTGTACATAAATAAATTGTTTTGGTTGTTTATGTTTGATTTATTTTATTTTGGTTTGTTTTTGGTTTAGATTTTGATTGATTTCAATAAAAAGAGGCAAACTTTTGTTTGCATGGGGGGCATCAGGATTCTGGATTAACTAAAGTCCTTGAGTGTAAGACTGTGTACTATTGTTTTATCTGAACGAATTTCTTCTAGTTCAACAGTTTTCTTGAATGGTTATGAACACATTGAAGTCCTACTTAATCCTTGTAAAATAAATCAGGATCAAAAGGTCTGGAATACTATTTCAAGGCTCCATCCATCTCACATTTAAAATTCCCTACGGAGTGACAGCAAAAGACCCATGGAAAGGAAGCAAGGTAAACAGTATATTATATATAAATGATCCCATGCCAAGAATTGAAAGCCAAAAGGCAATAAGAGTCAAAACTCCTTAGAAAGCAATATGTATCAAAATAAAGTACTTAATTGTATGAGTATTAAATTGCCAAAAGTTCTTCTCCATCTGTGAGCTGAAAATTAAATACATCTCTCACACAGAAGGACACTATGGATAGAGGATCCTGAATAAAAATTCAAAAAGTAAGTCATGCAGGAAGACTCAAATAAAAGGAAAAAAGTCCAAAAGAACAAAAAGTGCAAAATGGCATGGGAATGAGGAACACATGAATATTTCTGTTTACCATATGTTACAATCCTGTGGTGTCCAAGCTGGAAGCTAATCAAAGACAAAGGTAATAACGAAACTCATATTCCTGGCCTCAAAAGAGTTATCTTGACTTTAAAATCTTGGTTTCCATTTTCCTAAATTGGACTATCATCAATGATTAAAAGTACATATATTTTCCATTCGGGAAATCTAGACATCTAGAAGAATTCAACATGTTGGTTTTATTGTCAAACAGTCTGTTACTTAACGGAGAAATTGTCCAGAGATCTAGGTTCACCAGGTAGTCGCCAATTGTTACAGCTGCAACTTTTCTCCCAATTTTTTTTAAATTTTGGACCCTCCTTTTAATTTGTATCTTGCATAAAATGGTTTGGATTTATGAACTCTATTTTGTTTTCCCTCTACTACAGTTTGGATTGTTTCGAGGTCAATTGTTTCCATGCTTTTCGAAAAATTGTTGTGTCTGCAAATGCTTTGGGTCGTGGAGTTTAAAGTTCAACTTGAAAATGTTGTCCTTTTGATCTGATTGTTTTCCTTTATCACTATTGGAGGTCAGTTGAGGTTCGAGTCAAAAATCTTGTTCTCTATGCTGCCGATGTTTCATAGGTTAAACGAACTATTTTTTTAACGCTTCTCAGCCAGGGGTTTTTGAGCACTTAACGTTGTGTTTTATGTTTTCTTATCGCTGTCATAGGTGTTTTTGAACAGTGAATCAGGGTTCTAGTCTCAAGCGACACCACCGTTACAGATTCCTTGTTGTTTGTCTCATCGACAGTGCGGGTGTGCTTAGTTGTAAGTCCGTCGATCCATAGTTTTAGAACCTCTGATCGCTGGCATTTTTTATTGTCACGGAAACCTAGTCAACTATTTTTTGCCATTTTTGGGAGTTTGAATGATTATATTTTGTTTGACTTGAGCTTGAATTTTTGGTTTTTGATGTTGAAGGTTTATTGAGCAGTGAGTTGGAGCAGTAGCCATCTATGCAGGTGCCGTTGCAGAAATTAACTAATGAATGACCCAATCTAAAGCCATGTTTTTCGTCGATGCGCTTTTTTGTTTTATTTTATTTCGGCATTTTTGTTTTATCATCGTCGGAACAATAGTCCTCTATGTTGTCGTCGTTTTTGATGGCAGACTGCAAGCATTCCGATGGAGGCCCTTATCTTTGCCGATTTCACGGGGTTTTTTAATATGATTTGCTCTTTTTGCTATTGGAAGTGTATTGGACATTTGATTGGGGGACTAGTATTTTGCTTCACCGACGCATGAACTTTGGTTGTTCCAATCATCAAATATTTCTTGTTTTGCGGGGCCCGTAGTCTAATTGTGTTCCATCATTGCGGCCCCTTAGCGGATTAACCATCCGACATGTAGTTGTTCAGTTCATCGATGGTTTGTTCTGGTTTTCTCCGATGTTACTGGTCTGCGGAACCCTTAGTCCATGTGACTTTCACCGTTGTGAGTCCTCTTTGAACTAGTCATCTGATGCCATAGTGGTTTCGAGGTCTAAGGCTGCAGTCTATTGTTTATTTCGCTGATGTTATTGATTTTTGTGGAGCCCTGAGTTTGTCCGTCACCTTTCATTGCAGCTATGAATAGGACTATGCTTCTGGAGTCCTTAGTTCTTCCACTCGCTGATGTTTTTTATGTTGATCGTAGAAGCCATTGTTTGTATAGTTTTCATCATTATGGTGGCTTAATGAACTAATAGTCCGATGCTATAGTATGGCCACCCACCGAAGTGGATTATCTACCCTATGCTTAGTGTTTATTGCTTCTGACTGTTGGTACGATTTTTCCCGCCATTTTGGTGTGTTTTTACACTGTTTTATGGAATGGCGGAGATTTCCTATGGGTGTAGGTCGATGTTAAATTTGTCTAAGCTGAAGAACACAGTTTGGGGTTTTGATGTTTTGAAGAGTGGTGGTTACTTTGTCCTGGTTCATGCTTTGATCAAAGGGTTTCAATTTAGTTTAGATGTGGTCTGGATTGGGAGGAAGAATCTGTTCTATCGGGCATATGTTTTAGTTTTTGAACAGGGGTTTAAGCACAAACTTGTAGGATTTCTTTTTCCTTGACATTCTTTATTTTCATGCATTAATACTGTTTATAGTTCATGTTACAGAATGCATGTATTGATCTAGTTTGTGTTACTTTGTTAAACACTAATGATCTGATATGTTGATGATAGGAAGATTGCTGCAAAGAATATATGTCTTAAGGGAAAAGAAGAAGGGAGGCAGCCATGAAAGAAGAAGCTAAAGCATAAAGAAGTAGAGATGTTGCTCAAGGAAAAGAAGAGAGCGAAAGTCTGAGATCAACAGGATCTCAAAAGGACCAACGGATTATAGAGCATAATCATTAAGAGTAGAGGCCCAGGTTTGGGAAGTTCGTCAGTTACCAGGATGGTCCCTTTTCATAAAAGTGTTCTTAAATCTTAAATCTTAAATGTAACGTTTGTATGAATCATGAACACTCACAAAAGGAAAAAATTGAGATTAAATGGTTGGGGGAGCCCAAAGGTCACTGAGAGGCAGCCTAAAAGGTTTTGCTTGTAGTATAAGTATAGGGGAATTAGATAGAATAAGGGACTTTTTCCAAAATAGATTTGTGAGAATCTGATGTAAGAAGAACTATTTCCTTTTGCATAAAGAAATTACAAGTTTCCTATTGCAGAAAGCTTTGTGGAATTTTTCAAATACTGTGCCATGGATTTGTTGAATGTGAACTATTTCATTTTCAGTCTTGTGTCCATGAACTGTGAGATCCCTCTAACTCTTTGAACCTATGTTCTTGTATGAATGCTCTCTAGTTTATTCTATGAATTTTCCACTATTGGTAATGAATTTCATTCATAAACAATTGGCTATATGGTTGTTCAAATATCTTTAAATGTTCATGTGTTTTGAAAGAAGTATCAGCTATCTATGATTTTTCTTAATGCACGTACAAAACACATTACTCATTAATGAATGATAATATTACTACCTAGGGATAGGTTAGGTAGTTAATTTTAATTTCTTGTTGTGTGTGATTTAGATGCGAGAGAGTTTAAGACGAGAGGTAAGAACCTGTGCTTCACAATGTGACCACTCCTCATATTCTCTATCAATTTGCATTCTTAGATAGGCACTTGCATCTCATGCTTAAATATAAAAACTAAAACATACACGGTGGACCGGGCCACAACTGGTAAAACCTTTTTATTTTGTTACTTGAACTATGGTTGCTGGACCGTAAACTAGATAGATTCCCCATACCAAACAGTAATGGGCTAGTTGGGAACATTTACTAGGGAGAATCCCTTGATATTGTTGCCTGCGATTTTCCAGGCCTTAACACAACAATAATTTAAAATTTTAAAATATTTTCTTGAAAAATTCGTAATATAATATGAACCATTCCATTTTCAATGTAATAAAATGATAAAAAGAACTTTCTAAATTTGTTTAGGACACCAAAAATCTTAGCAATAGACTTCGGAATAAAATATTTTATTTGGCTCGATGGGAGTCACACACCAAGAGGGAAGGAAGAAGAGGAAGTGCTTAGCAAATAAGGCAAAGTAAGAGACACAAATGGAGACAAAAGGTGGATGCAATTTAATCAATTGATGTGTATGTGTGGCAAGGGGATTGAATGTCGGTCTGTCGATTTTCCAATCCACTTGAATTTACAAACCCATTAATCTATTTGGAATCTGAATCTGGATATGGAATTTGGGATTCTGAGTTGAGCATACAGTTTTGGTAACCTTTGTTTCCAAGAAAGGAGGTGAATAGACTCAAGGGTTTGAATTTGGGCCAAAATCAAGGAAGAAGAAGAAGAATTTTATTGGGTGTCAGTTCTTTTATGGGTGAGGAGAAGTTGGGAGCTCCTTCGGCTATTGTTGCTGCGATGTGCGCACATGGGAGCGGAGACAGGGAAATATTGATTCTCGGTAGAGGAAACGTTGAATATCCTGCCAAGAGTTCCCCTAATTCTCCCAATTCTTACCATTTCAGTCGTAAGGTTTTCACTTTCCACTCCTTTACCCACATAGGATTTTTATTCTTTTGTTTTGGACATCCAATTTTACGATTTTGAACTAGTAAGGCTCAGGGAAAGGATCCTTAATAGGCACCCATTTTGAAAACTGTGGCTTGGAAGGTCCACATAGACTACATTAGAATTTTCAAACATCATAGAAAACCTACATATGATTCCATGACTTGGGGTATTACCCCTTAAAAAGGAGCGCAGATGGGACTAATGCTGAAAATATCAATAGTTGACTCCACTATCCCCTTTAATAGTGGAGGATACTGAATGGTGAAAAATCTAACAGTTCACTTCTTCAAAACAAACGGGAGATGAGTGAATGGTGAAATGCTCAAAGATACCAGAAAGAAGATAGGGTTCACCCACAGAATCATTAGTACATTATTAAGTTATCATATTTTCTGAATTTTGCCCAGAGTTTTCCCTTCTACTAAGTTGTCTTCCACCTTAAAAAGGATGGGGAAGGGAGGGGAGTAAATGGTGAAAATTCCACATATGCATGCCCTAGATAGAGGCAAGATTTACCTATACAAGTACCCGTTCATTGAGTTATTGGATTACTTGAATTTTTGTCCAGGGTTTTCTCTTCTAATAGGGGAGTTGAAAACTTGCCACTTGTTTGTCGATATTGTAAAATCATGGATCTCTTGAAGTCGTGTCCTACCGCTTCCCTACCTCCACATCATGTAGGTTTTGCATTGTAGTAATTGTATCTCCATAAAAGATATGAACTCCTCTCAAAGTGATGACTGGTAATTGGAGTTTGTTACTTGGAGTGACTTCCATTGACTCCATGGAACTGTAAAATCACGTTGATTTCCACATTTTCATAAAATATAAAAGAAATAACAAGTAGAGACACAGACAATGCCATATTTAAAATCTAGATAGAATGATTTTATATCTTCATTTGCTTAGTCCAAACTAAAGTATTCTATAAACATATTTGTTGGTTGATTTTTTCGTAGAACTAAATTAGGATTTATGATTTATCCGTTGAAAGGTCTTGTCAATTTTCACTTTCAGAACTATCTTCTGAATCCATCTAAGAGATTATGATTCATGGTAGTCATACAAATTAAATGATCTAGTAATATATGAATAGGGACAATTTACAACTGGCTTCATATTATCACCATCTAAATTCTCTACCAACTTCTCTTTCTCACTGATGGAAATAAACTCGGTCAGTTGGTTTGATTAATCTATTACAATGAAGGCAGTCAGTTTTGTCCAGTTAGAATTGTTGAATAAATTTAGACTATTTCTATGAGTATGTTTCGGGGAAATCAGATGAAATATGTTATATTACTATTCTAGATGATATTGGAGAATTTTTCTTATCTACATTTGGAAATTTACTGAGATATTTGTTTAAAATTTAAATTTCATCTATTATTATGTGGTTGATCACAATCATTTGCAGTCTATTCTAGGTGATTCCATTAAACTCTACATTCTTTTTTTTATTTGCAGAGAGTAAAGCTTTTTTTTATGCTTAGAGCTTGTTTCTTGTCCAAAATCCTTTTGTGGTTCTGTTTATAATTTATACTTTATTGTTCTTTCTATCCAAATTGTCCTTCTCCTGGCCCGAGCTCTTGAAAACATCCTGTGGTTACTGTTCAGTTGGATTTTCTTTCTGACCTTATCATTGCCACTGTATCTAGACTTTTTAAGAGATGCTATACTAACTGTCTGATGAGAAGATGCTTTTAATCCCTGGTCAGTCTTCTCCTCTTGAATTTGGGACTGTAGTTAACACAACTGGCTTCAATTATGTGATATTATTTTTTATAATGGTGAACACATTTTCTAATCCATGGGACTGGAGACCTGTGAATCCCAGCTCTGCATTATTGCAGAAAAGTCCACTTTAGTGTGTGGGTTGTCAAACTTGGACAACTCTCACACATGAGCATGGCTCATTGTTCGTTGGGGTTTGAACCTGGGTCATTAGGTGATGACACCTTGTCTTAACCAATAGACCAAATTCAAACAGACCAATTACATGATAGTTAAAAATTAATATAACAGAGTTTGGGAATAGTGATCTATTTTCAAAATAAATTTTTTTGTTTTTTCCATGACAAAATAAATCTTTGTATCCTAAGCCACTGCCAACTTCTAAAATATAATCCACTCATTTCATCAGTCCTTTTTCTCCTTGTTTACCAGAGGTTCTAGAATACAAGAAGAAGCAGTCCAATCCTTTTCTCTAGTAGTTATCAGGGTTCTTGATACTTAGCATGTGTTGCAGAGAATATGGACTCTGGATTGAAGGTTTGTGCTTTCTCCAAAACATTCCTATTGGATTTGTCAATCCTGAACTTGGTTTTGAGCTCATTCAAGATTAATTTTCTTTCAAGCTGCACATCATAGAGATTCATAGTAGTATCACTACCTCTTTTATATACCTTTGGGAATTATAATTGAGGTTCTTAAGACTTATCCATCACATGATCACTTCAATGACCACCTTTTCTCATTTACTGCCAAACTTGATAATAAACATCCAAATAAACATAAAGGGCGGCTTGCTTGTTTTAAAATTCTATCTAGAATACGTCAAATTATTACTCAACTAAAGAAAACTTCATAAGCAAGCACTTTTTGAGAGATCAAAGTAGAAATTGGAATGTATATCAGCTATTCCCAATTGTCATTGAGTAAGGAGGTTCCAGTTAGCATTAAAAACAACCACCAAAGTTCTCTATCCTCAAAATGATTAATGGAACAATTGTTCATATGCCCTTTGCTAAAGAGGTTCACAAACCATGTTTTGTTTCATATCTAGCATCATGTATGGGGAATTTTCCCTAAATTAATCCTTTAAGTTCTTATTATTGGTATATAATCACACATATTAGTTGGTTTACTTAGATAGAGGCAAGCTTTACCTAAAAAAGTATAAGTTCATTGAGTTATTGGATTACTTGAATTTTTGTCCAGGGTTTTCTCTTCTAACAGGAGAGTTGACAACTTGTCGCTTGTTTGCGGATGTTGTAAAATCATGGATCTCTCAAAGTCATATCCTACTACTTCCCTACCTCCACATCATGTAGGTTTTGCATTGTAGTAACTGTATCTCCATAAAAGATATGAACTCCTCTCAACTTGACAACCGATAATTGAAGTTTGTTACATGGACTGAATTTTGTTGACTCCATGGAATAGTAAAATCACGTTGATTTCCACATTTTCATAAAATATAAAAGAAATAACAAGCAGAGACATAGACAACTCCATATTTAAAATCTAGATAGACTGCTTTTGTATCTTCATTTACTTAGTCCAGACTAAAGTATTCTATGAACATATTTGTTGGTTGAGTTTTTCGTAGAACTAAATTAGGATTTATGATTTATCTGTTGAAAGGTCTTGTCAATTTTCACTTTCAAAACTATCTTCTGAATCCATCTCAGAGATTATCATTCATGGTAGTCATACAACTTAAATGATCTAGTAATATATGAATAGTGACAATTTACAACTGGATTCATATTATCACCATCTAAATTCTCTACAAACTTGTCTTTCTCACTGATAGCAATAAACTCGGTTGGTTGGTTTGATTAATCTATTACAATGAAGGTGGTCAGTTTTGTTTGGTTAGAATTGTTGAATAAATTTAGACTATTTCTATGAGTCTGTTTCGGGGAAATCAGATGAAATATGTTATGTTACTATTCTAGATGATATTGGAGAATTTTTCTTATCTACATCCGGAAATTTATTGAGATATATGTTTAAACTTTAAATTTCAACTATTATTATGTGGTTGATCACAATCATTTGCAGTCTATTCTGGGTGATTCCATTAAACTCTACATTCTTTTTTTTCTTTGCAGAGAGTAAAGCTTTCTTTTATGCTTAGAGCTTGTTTCTTGTCCAAAATCCTTTTGTGGTTCTGTTTATAATTTATACGTTATTGTTATTTCTATACAAATTGTCCTTCTCCTGGCTCGGGCTCTGAAAACATCCTGTAGTTACTATTCAAATGGATTTTCCTTCTGACCTTATCATTGCCACTATATCTGGACTGTTAAGGAGATGATGTACTAACTGTCCAATGAGAAGATGCTTTTAAGCCCTGGTTGGTCTTCTCCTCTTGAATTTGGGACTGTATTTAGCACAACTGGCTTCAATTATGTGATATTATTTTTCATAATGGTGAACACATTTTCTAATCCATGGGACTGGAGACTTGTGAATCCCAACTCTGCATTATTGCAAAAAAGTCCACTTTATTGTGTGGGTTGTCAAACTTGGACAACTCTCACACAGGAGCATGGCTCATTGTTCGCTAGGGTTTGAACCTGGGTCATTAGGTGATGACATCTTGTCTTAACCAATAGACCACATTCAAGCAAACCAATTACATGATAGTTAAAAATTAATACAACAGAGTTTGGGAATAGTGATCTGTTTTCAAAATAACGTTTTTTGTTGTTTCCATGACAAAATAAAAGTTCTTATCTTAAACCACTACCAACTTCTAAAATCTAATCCACTCATTGCATCGGCCATTTCTTCTCCTTGTTTACCAGAGGTTCTAGAATATAATAAGAAGCAGTCCAATCCTTTTCTCTAGTAGTTATCAGGGTTCTTGATACTTAGCATGTGTTGTAGAGAATCTAGAATCCAGAGTGAAGGTTTGTGCTTTCTCCAAAACATTCCTATTGGCTTTGTCAATATTGAACTTGGTTTTGATCTCATTCGAGATAAATTTTCTTTCAAGATGCACATCATAGATATTCATAGTAGTATCACTACCTCTTTTATATACCTTTGGGAATTATAATTGAGGTTCTTAACACTTATCCATCAAATGATCACTTCAATGACCACCTTGTCTCTTTTACTGCCAAACTTGATAATAAACACCCAAATAAACACAAAGGGCATCTTGTTGGTTTCAAAATTCTATCTAGAATACATTAGATTATTACTGAACTAAAGAAAACTTCATAAGCAAGCACCTTTTGAGAGATCAAAGTATAAATTGGCATCTATATCAGCTATTCCCAATTGTCATTGAGTAAGGAGGTTCTAGTTAGCATTAAAAACAACCACCAAAGTTCTCTATCCTCAAAATGATTAATGGAACAATTTTTCATTTTCCCTCTGCTAAAGAGGTTCACAAACCATGTTTTTTTTCATATCTGGCATCATGTATGGGGCATTTTCCCTAGATTAATCCTTTAAGCTCTTATTATTGGTATATAATCACACATATCAGTTGGAAATTTTTGATCTAGCATTTCCATGGAAATGATGGCTGCATATCAATGCATTTACTAATTACTTGTTAGCTATTTTGGTCTTGTGTCCATGTTAATTTGTATTTTATGGATTATGACGTGGGTTTGTGTTTTCTGAATTGGCAGATGAAGAAAATATAGGGGATATTTACTTCAATTCTCTCTAGTTGTTTGAAAAGTAAATTGGTCATCAAGGGCTTGCAACTATGTGTTTTTCAACCTTTATGATTTCCTTTTCCAACCTTTTTTTTCCATCTAGCCTTTTAGACATTTCATGTCGATGATGCTTACAATTACGTATGATTTTGTTGATGATTCGTATTGTTTATATTGAAAATTTAGTAAACTTTTGAAAAGTATATTATTATACAATTAATGGGTGGTGTCAAATTCACCAGGCTTTTTATAATGTCCTTCAGAGTTAGGTTTCGAAAAACTTCATGAGTGGATGGTAAGAACACTATTATCTTATCTGGTGCATTGCACAGAATTGATTTCTATCATTTATTGTTTCTTTGTGGAAATTTTGTTACTTATAACGGGGCCTTTTTTTGTTCTCATTTATATTGGAAGTGTAATCTAGTTGTTTATATCCACTTGATATGTGAAATGTAACTTTTGCAGCGTGGTTCTATTTCCAGTTGCAATAACTTTCTACATCACATGGTGGTTTATTCAGTTTGTCAATGGCTTCTTTAGACCGATATATGTGAGATTGGGCATCAATATCTTTGGTAAGGTTCTTGAATTTCTTGTTATTCTCTACTATCTACTTGAGGATTTTATCCTTTTCTTGTTTGAATGTAATTTTAGACCTGAGCTTGCTCCAACAATCAGTTCTAGAATGTTTTTGCTATATTTTTGTGAGGCTAGGGTACTCCTTTACATAGTTTTCTGTCTCCCATGCTCATCCTATAGAAATGGGAAGGAAGTAAAAAATTGACATATGCAGACAAATAACAGGATCAGCCATTCATAACTACTCATTAGTGCAATGAACTATAGCATGCATTGGCATTTCCTAGACATTCTTGTACAGGTTTTATATTCATCCACAAAAATAGTAGCAACCTAAGTTTGTATCCTAAATGATAATATTTTGATGTATGGGAGAGCCTCCTTAACCTCCATTGGCGATGAAGTAACAAGCTGGATAGAGTCTAGACAGTATTTAAGTAGTATTTAAGCAAAATGATATCTAGGAATATATCAATGCCTCAATGTATGAGATGGCATCTGTCGACAACATATTTCTAGGAATATGCCAATGCCTCAATGTATAAGATGGCATCTGACGGTCGCATATTTCTAGGAATATATCAATGTTCTTTAATCATGCTAATATATGTAACTGTAGACTTTATCAATGCTTCCTGTCACTAATTAATCAATAAATGTTCTGATTGAATTTTGGAGATAAGATAAGATAAGAGAATATTATTTTAATTGATTCCCAATAAATGACCATAAAAGTAGGTCAATGGGACTAGAAGATACATCTGGTGTGAATACAAGGTGGGGTGCAAAAGCAACTCCTAGGTAATTTTGAAAGAAATATAAAGTGCAGCAGAGATAAGTATCTAACTAAGCTAATCACTAGGTCTAACCAACACCAAAACATATACATAAACAACATCATAGATGCGTTGATATAAGGTGAGAGTCTGAGACTAGAAAATTGGACATCTTGATGTTGATCAAGAGAGAGATCAATCTGAGGATTATGTGAAGATATCCTGGAAGTATTGATTAAAGGTGGGGGGAGAGGGAGGGGCAATTGGGCACTGGCTTGCTGGTGAAGTTCTCAAGCACCATGGTGGGATTTGGCTATCCTGAGAAGGAATATATTTTTGTTACTAGAGAAGGGTGAGCTAGATTGATGGCTATTCGTCTGGCCTACTTACTAATTACCAACATTTTGGATTAAGGAGGTTCATGACAAATTAATTGGTAGGTTCTCCATTCTTGCATGGTTTTCCTCTTCCATTCCTAGTCCTGATGTTTCTCTTTATTCCAACTTTCTATTTCCTTTCAGTGTATATCAAAAATATTCTATGTGATTGTGTTGGTCAATTAAGAAAATGAAGAAAACTTAAAAGTGGACCTTTAATGGTCATTCTATTGTATTTGACAGGTGTTGCAAAGCTGAACTATCTTTCAGCTTCCATAGTAATGAAATAAGATTTGGGAATGCTTGTCTGTGCCCACCTTTTCTATTGGATTTTTTAAATAAAATATTATTACACACACACACATATATATCCTGATATGGAATATTCACTTTGTTTAGATATTTTCTATTAATTTCGAAGAGATTCAGTTAAAAATTGGAGTTTACATAGAAGAAATTATACTAGAATGTGCAATAATATTTTATTTTTCATTGGAAAAGTGATAGAAATAAAGGGTTTTGATATTTTTGAAGACAAAAAAGAAAGAGATAGGGTATAGTCATGTCATAGATAGGAGAATAATACAACACACATTTCCCATTTGATTTATATGGTTGAACTTGTATGTTATTTAAATATATATTTATTTACCATGCTGTAGGTGGATGCAAGCAACAATGGTCGATATATGAGTTAGTATGCTAGGGGTGGGATTTTGGGGATTTTGTATCTTGTATTCTGGCTTATTCTGATGGTTGTAGAGTAAATGGTTTTTTTAACTTTGTAGAATTATGAAATTTACATAAATTTCTCCTCCATAATTAATAGTGGAAATACTCTGGTTAGGGTTTTTCTTCATTACTAACTGGTCTCTTTTGTATATGCATTATTTGCTTGTTTTAGAATTGGATGGGGTCCTTTTAGAATGCTTGATGATCCATTAAAGTGACTAGTTAATTTTCTATGATTTTCTTTTTTTAGAATTGGATGGTGCCCCTTTAGAACTCTTGATACATAAATTTCCTTTTTATTTAGTTATAAAATAAATTAAGTGAAAATTGTTTAATAAGACACTTATACTTTCTGTAGCTTTGATTTCTTTTTGACACAAATAATTATGAATTATTTGATGTTTCATGTTGTAGATGGAAAGTATTGTAAATCAAGGGAAACTAGTACTAGACGATGTCATTGTTAATATATTATCAAGGCTCCTTGAAAAAAGTGCATTGAAGGGTGAATTAGGATGTATACTTGATGGGTATCCAAGAACAACAAGACATGCTGTAAGAATTTCCAACCTATTATTTTGGGGTAATGAATCTCATGGTGGTTTCTCTATTTTGAGTTGTGCACTGTACTACCAATTGTTGTCTATGTCGAATGGTGTTGTGATGACAAAATTGTATATTTTATCTAATCCAATTTAGAGTGAAAGCTTATGTTCAAATAGAGGATGTGTTCAATAGGATTTCTTGCAGTATCCTATCCATTGTATGGAATTTGTGCTAGAAATTTGAAAATGCTTGTCCATAAAAAAATTGTGAAAGGTAATTGATTGATGTGTTTATTAGCATAAAGTACCTCACATATATTTTCCTGAATCGTGCCTTAACTAGTGAAAATTTTGCTAAAATGATCTAATACTAAATTGAAGTTTAAGGAGGATAATCAACATGTCAATTAGCAAACCTTAGAGAAAATTCACATGAGTAGCAGAGGGTAAGGAAGAAACACAATGGATTGACTGTATAACGCCTCAGTCAGAACAAATCCATGAAATCCAGCTCTTTGATGTATCGCATCTAAGCAATTGAGTTTCCATATGTTATGTGACCTGCATATGTCAATAAGCTTACAATTAAATATTTTTTTATTTTTGTCCTCCTAGTTTTGCCCCCTGGTTTTTTCTACTTTTCAAAATTTATGGTTTGTTGCAATTTAATAAAATAATATGGTTGTTCTTATCTATGGAATCCAATCCCATAATTTTTACATTGGAACATCAGGGTTTTGCGATGCTGTCGGTTGCAACAACATAAAATAAAAATATAACTTTTTCTTTTCCAAGGAAACAATGTATCTTTTATTCAAGAAGAATGAAAAATATAATCATTAGGTGCTTTGAGCACACTTAAGAATACCCATTCTAGAGAGTTACAAGCGAACACCCACAATGTTATTCACTATCCACCTCATAGTACCTAATGATATCCGAGGTGTGAAATACAAATATAATATAAAAAGGTCCAAAGACTGAAATATTACAACTTATCAGGTGCACTAGGAAATTTCAAAATTTCCCTCCAAGAGGGTTTCCAGAAAAGTTCCAGAAGAGATGAATTCTTTAAGAGGCCCATAAAAAAAAATTATTCCAATACCTACATATGTCAATAAGCTTGCAATTTAATATTTTTTATTTTTGTCCTCCTAGTTTTGCCCCTTGTTTTTTTCTACTTTTCAAAATTTATGGTTTGTTGCAACTTAATAAAATAATATTGTTGTTCTTGTCCAGGGCCTCCAACCCTATAATTGTTACATTGCAACATAAAGGTTTTACGATGATGTCGGTTGCAACAACGTAAAAGAGAAATATAACTCTTTCTTTTCCAAGGAAACAATGTATCTTTTATTCAAGAAGAATGAAAAATATAATCATCAAGTGCTTTGAGCACACTAAAAAATACCTATTCTAGAGGGTTACAAGTGAACACCCACAATGTTATTCACTATCCACCTCATAGTACCTAATGATATCCGAGGTATGACACACAAATATAATAAAAAAAGGTCCAAAGACTGAAATATTACAACTTATCAGGTGCACTAGGAAATTTCAAAATGTCCCTCCAAGAGGGTTGCTAGAAAAGTTCCAGAAGAACTGAATTCTTTAAGAGGCCCATAAAAAACAAATTGTTTCAATAATAATAAGCTGAAGTGATTTTCCTCTAGGTGCAGGCCCTCCATTGATAAGTTATGAGAAACCAGGTTGTATTCTCTATAAACACGCGTAAAAGAGATGTTCATAAACCTTCTTGAAATCTATTTGACATGATCAGCAACTGCAAGAAGACCAATACATTGTACCTGTTGTTGTTCTGTCATCCAATTTATAATGAGAAGGGAGTCCCCAAAAACCTGCATAGTTCTCAAACCTTTGTCCGAAGCAAATTTTAGAAGAACAAATTTTCTTAAATTCACACAAGTTATTTTCCCGCTACCCATGGTATCTTTGACATGAAATTAATGGGAATCTAAAAGATGTAAATTAAAACCAAGACCACAAATCCTTTCCTGTTCTTGATAGGCCCCATCAAAATGACCACAGGGAATTGTTTTATCCCTTGTAGCTCCCCAAGTACACGAGGAGTTTTATAAATAGGCACTTCCTTATAAAATGGGATTAATGCAACCACCTATATAGAGATTTGAAATGTAGAGAGAGATTTACCCTCAAACAGAGAAGTATTCCTCGTATGCTAGAGTCCCAACAAGAGTAAAAATGGGACTGCTCTTATCCTCTCTAACTCCTTTCTAGTGAACCAAGTATGGAAGTAGGCTTCTAATGTCATGGCCCCCATAATGTAGAAAGTCCCAATCATCTTTCAATTTCTCACCATACCTGAAAGGAGTAAGTACAATATAAAACAAGATGGGCATTTGTCTCCTTAGAATGTTTGCATAAGGCACAAATACCAGGACCCAACGTTCCTCTTTTTTGTGAATGATCCCAGGTCAAGAACCTATCTAAAAGATCCATCCACAAGTGTAACTTAGCTCTAGGTGGTTCCTTCACCTTCCACAGTGCAGTAGACCACCAAATAATGTTACTTTCTTCCTATGGAAATAGTGTTTTTTATCCAAGTCTAACAATATAAGAACCTCATGTTTTATTAAGTGCCCAAATGCATTCATCTAGGACCCTCCTTAATTTGATGTGTGCCTTCTGAATTTATGCACCAAGAAGGTCCCATGGATAAACTAAATCACCCCCAATACCGAGGTCTAAGTAATGTTTCCAGCCTTGTCTCCACAAAGTATACTGGTCAAGCTTTGTGATTAAGTTAGCTTTTGTTTTTGCAATCAACTGTAAGTGATGAACAAGTGCCTCTGAAAGAAAAATATCCCTATTACACCCCATAATTGCATCAAATCCGATTCTTAGCTAGAGCCTGGGACCCATCCCCAACTTCCCATGCCAGATAATGACCAATAACTGGTAAGGCTAATTTTCAATCCTTCCATTGGTTGGACACATTATGTATACTCTTATGTTCTTTCCTAATCCAATCCATCAAGGAACCTGGGGCTATATATTTTTGAATTAATATCCTTCCCTAAAGACTATATTTTTAAGACATTCCACAATTCCTTAGCTGCTAATGACTGACCAAAAATAAGGATATGTTTAGGGTCCCATCCCCCCAGTGATTTGGGAGCTCCTAGCTTCTTCCATTTAACCTAGTGAGTTCCTTTATACTCACTACTTCCTTGCTATAGGAACTTGAAATATTACTTCCTAACCTTTTTTAGAATACCTTTAGGAATATGAGCTAGAGTATGCTAGTACACAGAGATGGCTTCTAGAACTAACTTCACCAGTACCAATATCCCTCCTTGTGACAACCAACTATTACACCAAAGAGGGAAATTCTGTTGGCAATCTTGGAAACTGACCACAGCCAATCAGACTTCCCATAGTTTGGTTAAAGTGTGAATCCTAGGTACTTAACACCATCCATCGGATCCAAATACTGATATGGAAAATATCTTTCAAATGTTCGAGATTGTTCCCCATCCATACTTGGAAGTGTATAAGGTGGATTTGGTATCATTGACCTCAATCCCAACAACCCTGCCATATAGTTTTAGTATCTCATGGAGAGCATATCCTTCCTTGTTAGAGCCAAAGCAGAGAAAAAGAACATCATCTATAAATAATAGGTGAGACAGGGATTCCTGTTTTCCTACCTTCACTCCTTGTACAATCCTCAATATCCTTGCCTCCATTATGTACTTGCTAATATCTTCTACCACCAAAACAAATATGTATGGGGACAGCGAGCACCTTTGCTTAATCCATCCCACAAGCTTAAAGAATTGTGATGCTGGGTCATCTATAAGGATCACAAAGGAAGTAGATATTGTGATTCAGAATTCTCATATCAATCTTAAAAGTAGATTCGAACTTCTCTTACAATCTTAAAAGTAGATTCAGACTTCACTATATGTTAGTAGATATTGTGATATTTTCACTTTGGTCTTCTAAATCTTGCAATATGAAGTTGTGTGTCCTTTGAAATTTTAATTATCACTTGAATCGCAAGATCTCATGTCCCTAGATTGATGGAAATGATACCGAGTTCATCTTGACCATATTTATCTAATTGCTGGCATTAAAGTTGTATAATGTTTTCTCTTTCTGAAATTTCAAATGCACATGGATTTTTATAAAGGCTATTGGATGTCTCATGTGCCTGAAATTATTGAACATTGAATGAAAGGGTGTTAACTAGTTTGGATAAAACTAGCATTTCCAGCTAAGCTGATATCACACTAAAATGTGGAACATTTTATCATGCAGGTAATATTGGACAAGGTGGAGCATTTTATTCAGGCTGTTGGAACATATGAGGATAGGATTTTTCAAAAGCGAGCTCATATTCACGAGGTACACATTTAGTTTATATGAAATTATGAAAACCTTTGTCAATTGTACATATTTCGGCCTTATTTTGTAAAAAAACGCAGCTATATATTTTTTGACTATTCAATAACCTCCACTGAGGATAGCACCCTTCCACTGAGGATAGCACCCTTCCATTGGGCCAAGCTATGAGCTTAAGAAAGTTTTGAATAGGAACTCTATGCCATATGAAAAATGGAAAATGGGTCAATAACTATTTTTGTAGAGCATTTTATTAGGAAATAAATTAAGCCAAGGGAAATACTTGTTTAAAACTCTGGAAATATTAGGAAATACATGTATTTTAAATGCTCACACATATTTTACATGTATTTTTATATATGCATATCCAACCATATTGTATCCAATTTGTTCTCATATATGTACATATATCTATCTACATCCTGGTAACTTTAGCTTCTCACTGATAACTAGATGAATTATCATAGCTAACTTCTGTTAAGTATTTGATTACTAGCAATATATTAGGTCAAACTAATCTAAGCTTCTTGTTGGTTTTTCTTAAACTTTGTGCTCATTTCATTTATATGCAAATGAGGGCATAAAATATGCTCTACAGGATGAAATGATTGTTACTGCATTTGTTTTATGGGAATGACCCATCTCTTGAAGGATACAACCTGGAAAAGTTCCCAGAAAATGACAAGAAATGGATGCTAACAAACTGTTCCTAGGGAGTTCTTGGAATGGTCAGTATTTTAGAAATAGTACTAGTATTTTCTCTAAAATTTCTTTTTGATCCCTTTGATCCCTTCATCATAATGAGTACCATTATCCACTCAATGTATTTCAGCCACATTACTCTTTTGTACTCTCCATTTTTTATGTTCAGGAAGATATTGTAGATTCTCAGTGTATACTATTTCCACTGAAAATTCCTTCCATAATACCTTGAATCCCCACCCCCCAACATATTTAGTGAGTGGTCTATTCCTACTACGCCTTACGGATCTTTAAAGACAATGGAATTAAGTTTCCTTATAGCACTCATGCTATTTCCCACATGCATTTATGCAATTAATTCTCAATTCTCATGCTTTTAAATGCTTGAATCGAAAATTCATAATTCATTGCAATGATATAAAATCTATTTCAAGGCACACTCTCTTTGTTTTCACTCTTGTTTCCCCACTCTGTTAGAAATGATCTTATGCAGGTAACTTTGTTGGTACATAAGTTATAACTTATCTCGTGTGTAATCACATGCAGCTAGGACCAACAGTAGAATTGTCTGTCTTCTAGAATAAGGTGCAAGATATTACATGTTTGTAACCAGGCTGTCATAATTTGGCTGCTAGCTAGACTGGTGGAACATTGTTTTTTTCTCTGGTCATGTGCATGCACTAATGTGTATTGATAATCACATGGTTTATAAGGTCCTGATATAACCAGAATGCCCAAGCTACATGATTTTAGGTAACCAAATTGGTACTATTACATTGTCATCCTCTGATGCATGCAAAACTGTTGATGTTGATGAGTGTCCTTTCTAGTATTACAAAATCCTCTTTCTTTGTTTCTTTGTTTGACCATTAAATACTCAAAGTGGTGTATTGATCCTTTTTACCATTATAGAGGACTCTGTAAGTTAGGTTCTCAAATTCTTAAAGGGTTCAAGCTCAATGGAAGAGCACCTTCCTTACAAGCAAGAGGTTGGTGGTTCGAATCCTCCATGCCCTAATGATATTATAATATCGGTTAAATACTAAAAATGACTAAATTAGAGACCAAAACATGAGAGACGTGAAACTAGGCATTAAAAAGGATGTAACACATGGCGCTAATGATGAAGCCAAACATGGCGTTGATATGGTAGCAAAATAAGACATTACTTTGGATGCAAAACATGGCGCTACATAGGAAGCAAAATATGGTGCCACAATAGAAGAAATATTTGGCATCATTTTGGTAGCAAAACATGATGCAAAAAAGGAAGCAAAAATTGGTGCAAATTTGGAAGCGAAAATTGGCACATATTTGGAAGTAAAACATGGTGAAAAATGGGATGCTAAAGTGGTAGAAAAAATGGATGCTAATTTGGATGCTAACTTGGTGCTATTAAGGATGCAAATATGGCACTAACGGGGGTGTCATTTAAGAAGCAAAAGCGGACACTCGCTAGGAAGCAAAGTAGGACGTTATTTAGGAAGCAAACCTTGACGTTGTTTAGGAAGCAAAGTTGGATGCTATTCTGGAAGCAAACCTTGACATTGTGTAGGAAGCAAAGTTGGATGCTATTCTAGAAGCAAAAAAATAGACGCTATTTTGGACGTCATAAAGGATGCTATTTAGGAAGTAGAAAAGACATTTTTTGGGACGCTTTAAGTTTTGTACATGATGCGTCCCATTTAGCGTCTAATTTGACCACTCAATGTAAAAAAAAGTTACACTAAAAAGGGACGCTAAATGGGACACTAATTCGAGGATTTGTTGTAGTGATGAGAAATTCTCTATCCACAAAAGCAACTCTGAACCCTTTCTTATCTAAGTCTGAGATATAAAGAAGGTTCTTCTTTAGTCCCAGTACATACAAGACATCCTTCATTTTCATTGACTTTCCAAAGTCCAGCTTATATGATTATTCTCCCTTTCCTTTGATGGGATATCGGTAATAATCTCCAAGCATTACTTTGTGTGGATACTCCTTTTGTACAAGACGTGAGAGTGATTCCTTGTAACATGTCATGTGCTTGGAGGAACCACTACCTAATAGCCAAGCGACATTCCCTGGTGAAACTGAACCTATGAGTGCAGAGATCAAGACATACTGTTCACAGGAATCTTCATTTTACTTATCTCTTTCCTCATCTTCTTGATCATTGTCTTCAGTAGCATGGGCCTAAAATATTTTATTCTTCTTGAATAATTATGCCTTCATGGGATAGTTTATAGCAATGTGTCCCATCATATGACAAGTGAATCATTCATAATTTGAGAATTATTTCTTAGACTTCTTAAACCCTTGAGACTTTCTAAGAGGATGTTCATAACTCTTTCTCTTGCCCTTGTATTTGGTATGGTGTAATGTACCCAAAATTAAAAATAAAATAAAATTTATTAGGCTAGTTAATTACTACCTGAATTGGACATTAGCTTATCTTCTGCGGAATGTGTCGAACTTTGTTTGCGAACCTAAAATGCCGTAAGTTGTTCTTAGCCTTTCTAGATGTTTTCCCCGATGTGGTTATTAATGTAAATCTATAATGTATTTAAGTTACTTGATCTGATTTAGATGGTTACGCTATTCATTGATTACTTCTTATCATGCATTTACATCTATGTGTGTTCAGTTTATTGCTTACTTACTCATTATAAGTTTTGTTTACTGGTTTATGGAATGTCCTGAATTAACTTGTAATTGTCAAGGGGTGGAGTGGTGGGACTATTATCCCTTATAGGATCACTTGGAGAGGTAACTGGTTTTACTTGACGTTACAGGGCTTACTTAGTTCATGTTGAACTAATGCAACTCTTCTTTGTTTTGTGCAGGTTCATTAGGTGATGGAAACTTGCTATGACAGTTAAACAATGGCATGCTACCTATGCTAAACTACTTCACTGCTTTAGATGACAAAAAGTACAACAGTCCTATCTTAGTGATTCTTACTATTGTTGTTAGCGTATCATTTACGCATGGTTGGGTTTATTTATACCAATGTCTAACTGGTTACCATTACTGTTGTGGTTTTCAAACTTCATACTTTTATTCCTATACTTTAGTATTTAAAACATATGCTTGGAATGTTTTTATGTCCAAAGGTTTAAATGCCTAAGTTACAAGACTTAGCCATATGTTGTTTAAATTTTATATACCATATGTTAAATGTACGTTAAGCCATTCATGGAATATTGCATATGCCATGAATTTTTTCTTTATCCTAATTCAACAATGGAGATGATGGGGGTTTCAGTGCATAAGGCATTTCGATTACCAAAACATGTTTGGGGTTATGAAAATATAGGCATGGGGATGAAATTTGACGTTTGTGGTGGAGAGGGTGGCGGGGTAAATGATCCTAGGGATGTGGTGAACTTAAGCCCTAAGATTCATCTATCATGGATGAATGAATCATTTGGCACTTCGATGGTTGAGCTCTGTTTGGCTCCCTGGTATATATCACTATGTGAGGTACGGCTTGCATCTGCATGTGGGAAGGTATGCTCTCCATGCGGGTTTCCAGCATTGTTACTTGCTGTCTCATTTGGAGGATTGGTTTACTCCTAATCATGTTCTATTTATTCATGTGTAGGTGACAAGGTTCCCATTGTGTGGGTTGTGGTTTCTACCAAGTTATCCATGATTTACCCTCCATAGGTAAGTCCTGTATCAACAAGTTTTGACCTTGTTACCTCTGCGTAGAGTTGTTGACAGAGCTTTGAGCTCATGTTTGTAATGATAAATGAATACTTGCTTTGGTTAAGGGTTTCAACTAGGTATAGGTATGTTTGTATTTAAAAGCATCCATAGATGCGTATGAAGTATTGGTGGTTTTTTGGGGTTTAAGTTTGGCTCCTTCGGGCCATAACTGTCACAACTCTGCTCTGTAAGAGAATATTGGGTTGGTAGCTTGAACGTATGTCTAGTTGGTTAATATAAGCTCCTAGGTTTTGGTTTTGATATCTACACACACTCATTTTTGGTTTTAATCAACTTTATTAGGCAACCAAGCACCCCTCAAATTTTCATAGTGTCAGTGAAGCTTCACAAATAATCATAATGGACATTGTTCAAAACTTGGGCTTTTTTTATTTTGTTTAAAATACTGTTTTAATATATATAATATTCTTGTTATATAATTTTTTAGTTAAATTGCAATTTTTTTATTTTTTTGAATTTGTATTTTTTATATATAAACAAATTCAATTTGTTCAAAATCATTTTTTTATTATGAAATTTTGAGAAAAGAAAATATCAGAATTATTTTGGCAATATTAGGACAGAACCCATATTTCATCATCAATTATTGTTCCAAGACAAAGTCGTCTAATATGGAACTAAATGATTAGTGAATTATGTATCAGTACTTCATGGCATCAACATGGTACTGCGAAATGGTTGCATATTTTAGCTCAAAAATGAAGGTTGTGGCATATGGTCTACATCATGAAAATTTGTATACTTCTATAAGAATTAGAATTGATTAGAACACATCAAATTGCATTTCATATCTTCCCAAGCTAAAATTGGAATTTGGAGTTGTGTTTCAATGATGTAAATGTTTTTTGGTATTCTAACAATGAAAATAGCTATATCTTACATCAGAAGTCCTAACTATGCAAATCAGGTATTTGTCCAAAAAAAAAATCTAAGATAATTTCTACACATTGAAGACGATGGATGATGATGTTGATGATGATGATCTATGCCTAGATAGATCACACAATTTACTCACACAATTTACTCAGCAATTGAAGAATGAAATAGTGCAAAAATGGCTTGCAGCTGTGAATGATTTCATTAATCAAAAAAGTAATTAGATAATAATTACAATTAAGTACAATGGATTAAATAGCCACAAGCAATTCTAATCCACATGAGGAAATTTGAATTGATTAGACTCTACTTGACTATAGGTAACTAAGACCTTGTCTAAATCATTATAGGAGGACTCAATAGTTAACTGACCTTGTCTAAACCATTATCGGAGTTCAACGGAGTTCTAAAACACAACTCAAGTGTCTAATTCAGTGTTAACTGAGACTAATTGACTGTGGTAGGTGAGAACTACGCCTCTCCTACATGCATCCATGCTAACCTAGTGCTAACTAAATGTAGAGGACTAGAATTGAATGTAACTGACTCCTAACTCATCTTGACTAGTCACTAACTTAACTCAACTGATGAAGGTTGGTATCAGCACTCCCAATGGCTCCTAAATTGTAGGAATTGATCTAGGAGGCTCCTAAACTAATGCAAGCAATTGCAATCAGTGGCAGTAGGCCTCAATTAGTGTTCCCCACACTTTAGTAACTGGAACATGTTCCCCAATTAAGCCAAGTGGACCCAATGGTGCTAGTGACTAAAAATAGACTGGATGGACTCCCGATTTAGACATGACTCCTAATTTAGACATATGACCAAATTGGACAAGGGAGAATTAATAATCCTAACACCCCCATGAATTCTAAATTGGTCAATATGTGGGCCCTAGTAACTAAGAGCACAGGTTACCCATTACATCAAGTAAAGTAAAGTAACTGCTCAATACAAGGAGTTGGGGAAAAAACCACATGGGAAAAAATCCCCCCCTCTAATTAAGCAGGTAGAATCAGGATCAATCTGGTTCTTCTGAGCACAAGTATCCTAGGGCCTGGAATGTGAGCCTATCCATAATTATGTCTAGAGGAATATTTCTCTTTGGAAGAAGAATTATATGCTCAAGTAAATCAGAAATATAGACAACTATCGGATGAAGACTGAACCCATGTAGAGAAAATGAAATAAACTGATAAGGGAGAAAGGGTTCTTGAGGATTCATAACATGTCAGGAACACTCAAGAAACTGATATGTTGCATCCATGAACAGAAAACCATGAGTAAATCAGACCCAAGTGTTAGGAGCAAGTGTTCAAGCAGATGCAGAATGTCTTCCTCTTTACTAGTTCTGTGAGGAGATGAGCATGTGATCAATGGTAGATAAACACTAGGAATACGGAGAGAAAATGCTTGAGCTCCATAGTATGATATAGATTCAAAAATATATAATGATTCACAAAATAAAAATATCAGCAACGTCATAAGAGGAAACTAACACCAAATCCTCAGCAGCAGTTTTGAAGAGAAATTGTGGTACTTGATTTTTCACATCGGAATTAGTGAGAGAAGCTATAAGCATGACTAAAAGCTCTTGGATTTTAAAATTTGAACCAAAAAATATCATGTCAGAAATTAAATGAGATCTAAATATTTTTACAACAGATCCAAAACTATGAAATGAAATCAAATCCCCAGCAACAATTTTGTAGGAGACTTTCGGTACTTGTTTCTTCACACTGTTGATGAGAACAGCTACAAGCAGTACTAAAAGATTATGAATTTGAAATATTGAACCATGAAATATCATATAATATCTAAATAATATCATATCAGATCCAATAAGGTTTATATCAGATCCAAATAAGTGGTTAACTGAGACGGTGGATGCACAACTTTCTTCTTCTTCAAAATTCTGAATTTTGGTGCATGCAATCCTACAGGAATTTGGTGGAAGATATAGATCAAGGGTAGCAAATGGATCACTCTTTTAATCTGATAATTCTTCCAAAATATCCAAGGTATTACATATTTTCACACCAGCAGCAACATTAGAGAGAGAAAAATCAAATTCCTCTTCACTTTTGGAAGCAATTACTGGCAAATTTTGCACAGAATTCAAAGGAAAATCACTGGTGAATGTTTGCATGGAAGTGCAGCAGTATTTTTATTCAATATCAGAGATTCAAATGTATTCTTCTATTTCATCCATATGAGGATATTATATATCATATATCTCATAAACTTCCGGAGCATCAGGAGAAGAGCCACTGCAAGGAGACTGTCTTTAATTCGAATTGACTGTGTAGAAGCTTCTGCTTCTTCTTCATCTTGAACAACTTCATCAAAGAGATTGGAGGAAAATATTTTTGGATCAAGGATGCTTATGGTGCTGGATTTTCTCTCCAAAGTTCTATTATGATCGTCATCAATCATTCCAAAGTTTTTGTCCAATCTTGTCCAGAATTCCTGTGGATCTTTAATAGATCTACTAAGGTAGCGCAAGCTAGGAGAAAGAGTCAATTTCATTATTCCAAAAGCTACATCACATGAATTTATCCATTCATTATCACTCTCAAAACACTCTCTACTAAATCCATCAGACACCCAATAGAGATCTTGTCTATTCATAAATACAAACATCTTCACCTTCCATTCAAAATAGTCTCAGGATTGGCTAAGAAGAGGAATTGATGAATTCATTTCAAAGTTGTACCTGCAAAACAAAAAAAAAAGGCACTGTAAGGTCATACATCCTGCACATTTCAGGTTTTCATCACACCTAGCATAGTTGATCAAGCTTGATCAACAATTCCTTAACTTGGGGTATTAAGTGGTAAACCTTCTGCTTCTGGTGCAGAGCTGGAAGGAGCAATTTTGCTCAAAAATTATCCAGTAGGAGATCTGAGGAGGACGAGTTCCTTGTCTGCTGAGGCTCAAATACCATATTAAATTGAGCACATAGATCTATGGAAAAACACACAACTCATAAGATAGATCACACAATTTACTCAGCAATTGAAGATTGAAATAGTACAAAAATGGCTTGCAGCTGTGAATGCTTTCATTAATAAAAAAAGTAATTAGATAATAATTACAATAAAGTACAATGTTTTAAATGGAAACAAGCAATTCGAATCCACATGAGGAAATTCGAATTGATTAGGCTCTACTTGATTGTAGGTAACTAAGACCTTGTCTGAATCATTATAGGAGGACTCAATAGTTAATTGACCTTGTCTAAACCATTATCGGAGTTCTAAAACATAACTCAAGTGTCTAATTCAGTGTTAAATGAGGATAAATGACTATGGTAGGTGAGAAATGCACCTCTTCTGCATGCATCCATGCTAACCTAGTGCTAATTGAATGTACAGGACTAGAACTGAATGTAACTGACTCTGAACTCAGCTTGACTAGTCACTAACTGAATCAACTGATGAAGGATGGTTTCGGCACTCCGATTGGCTCCTAAATTGTAGGAATTGATCTAGGAGGATCCTGAATCAATGCATGCAAGTGCAATCAGTGGCGGTAGGCCTCAATTAGTGTTCCCCACACTTTAGTAACTGGAACATGTGCCCCAATTAGGCCAAGTGGACCCAATGGTGCTAGTGACTAAAAATAGATTGGATGGACTTCCGATTTAGACATGACTCCTAATTTTTAGACATATGACCAAATTGGACATGGGAGGATTAATAATCCTAACAAATAATGCCCAACTATGGAATTTCTAATGGAGTCAAATTACTTTTGCCTAAATTCCACTAAGTGGGTTAATGATGTCCATATGGAAAAGTACAATAAACATGTAATGGACTTGTTATTGGTTTTTCTACATATTTCAAGGCCTTAATACTAGATATGAGAATAATTATGAATATAGGGTTCCATATTTTGAATATTTCAGGGCAAATAGTATGGTGAGGTTGTTTTCCATTCTAGCTGGAAATTGCAATTAAACTTTCATAATGTAATTCAAAGAAGTCACTATCCAGAACAAGAATTTATGTTCATGTGATTTTCATACCATTAAATCCTTTTTCATAGATAGATGAGATGGATGGAAAGCATAGATAATAAATTTATTAAGGGCCAACTTGTGGAAGCATTTATGGTGATCTTACTTGTGGAAATAATTTGCTATGGAGGACTATGTGAACTAGTTGTTAAATAAGCAATTTAGTTACCTAAGTAATAACTAGTTATAGTGATCATAACTTGTCCTAGAAATCTATTATATATGATAAAGTTAATGGCACTCCTAGTGATAGAAACTCATATAGATATAGATATTTGTATAAGGAAGCACGAACACACATTCTAACATTAGAGATGGAAAAGTACAGTATCCAATGAATGGATTTGTTATTGGTTGTTCTCTATATGTCGGGACCATAATACAAGATATGAGATGAGAATAAATAAAATGGCATCATAATTTTTAGATTATAAATAAAATGGTGTAGGGAGGTTATTTCCCATTCTATCAAGAAATTTGGAAGTAAAGATCAGAATGTAATCCACTAAATTAGTCACTATCAAAAACATGAATTTATGCTCATGGGATTGTCATATCAATGAGTCCTTTGTTTCAATAGATGAGATGGGTGGCAAACATATATAATAAATATCATAACGGTACTTTTGGAAACTTTAATGGTGACCTTCCTTGTGGAATCAATTTCTTACGAGGACTTCGTGAACTGGTTGTGCATTTAGCAATTTAATTACCTAATAAATAATTAGTTACAATGATCATAATATTGTCCTAGAAAGTAGTTTCTAACATATTATATATGAAAAAGTTGATGGAACTATTGGTTGTAGTGACTCAATAGCTATAGATATTTGTATAATAAAGCATAAACACAAGTTCTAATAACAATGAACATACATATATCAAACATATCATATATAATGCCTTAGCATATAAATTTCCTTTCCATGCATCATGTTGCTTTAATGATATTTTCTGTCTACATGTTAATGTTCTCTAATAAAATATATGCCCAACATAAGGTTTGTTAAAAAGCATATAAATAGAGAAAAGCATCTTTGAAAAGTTTTATACATAGGATGGAGCCATTCTCTTTATGCCTATATTTCAATCATATTCAATAAAAGGAATGATTTAAAAGCTTCAACAATAGATAGAAAATAGAGATGATGAGCCGGAATTATGGGATTATTTCAAGACGCTTAAATATTTTATATATGGGATGTTGAATCTGTTATATTATTTTTGTACCTAATTATGAGACCACTAGTTGACAATATGTAAAGTAGTTTTTTGAAATGTAATAGGGGATAGGGAAGTTTATAAAAGTTTACATATGAGCTGGTATAATGGAATACTATATAAAGTGTTGAAGCATAGAGGAGTTTATTGAAATATATATGCATGTTGATAAGAGCGAAATTGACATGGAAAACTTTAAATAGATCCACTTCTTCACAAGCTCATATCTAATTGTGAGAACCCCTGAAGCTAAAATTGAAAATGAAAATAGTGTACCTAACTATAATTTACCTATCACATATTTGAACCATTCATTTAAGCACAAATTTAAAAAAATTTGCATGCAATTTCTCTTGGAGATCATTATAGGGAATAAATAAGTGTTTTCTTCATTAGAGTGATAATGTTATAGAATATAGCTTGGGGTTTCTAGGAAAAATATTGCTACTTCAAGGTGATAGGAGGCTAATGGATGGGTTATATTCCACTTTGGATATCCAAAATCATAATCACTCCATGTTGTTGCATTATGAAAGGAAATTGATCTTCAAAGAAGTCTATTGCAAGCAATGATGTACACACGTCCAACATATCTAATGGTATATAATTAAAGTGCTCATAAATTAATCCCTGCTTAAGAGGAAAATTAACTCCAAATTATATTAAAAACAAGTAAACACTTTCTCAAAAGTGGAATGATATATCCACCTTACTTGCAAAGATAAGCTTCCTCTTATGTCAACGAGGTATGTGAGATGATCTTCTCCCTAGAATTCCTTTCCTTGGTGTCTACAATATGTCTTCTAAGAATGGAGGCTAGAAGTCTATAGAATGGTCTCTTATTGATGCACAACTTGTACTTCCTCTAAATGTGATGGATCATATATATTAAGGTTGTTAACATTTTAACACTTTTTTATAGATGCTTGTAGTCAACACATGCAAATGGAACCTTTCCAAAAATATAAATGTATTCCAAGCACCCACCATAACTACATACCAATTCTGTAGCTATGTCGTTACAAATAGTCATTGGTTGCCTTTTATGCCACAATACTATGGATTGAAAAAATAGAAAGTATGAACTTATGCACTTATTTCTTATCACAAAACTATTAAAAGATGCATAGATTTCAACACATTTTACAAACTATTAATAAGACTTACTAGTGGAAGCGAATAAAAATATGGAAAATACTAACCCAAATGTGCCACTTGCATTTCCCCTCCTCATTGTGATCTTATACTTACTTTATTGGACTGCAATGTATCCTTCACAAAATACCCAGTAAATTAGCTTCCATCTCCATACTATACATAATATTCACATGGTTAACCAGACTGACAACCTTGATCACTCTTAGTTTAACTTGTTAAGTCATAAAATGATAGGTCACATGTAACAATAGATCCACGTTTTATTTATCAGGACTATAGATTTTTAACTGTACCTACATGGAAGAAATTTGCAACAAAGCAATTAAATCAAACACTATGCAAATGTGGCCGTATGTAGAATATATAAAATAAAGACTTTGTAAATAGCCATTACATTTTTCCAAAGTATTTTTCAACCTACAGTTGGTGTAGGGTAAGTCATCTCATACCAACAAATCTATAGATAAAAAAACACTACAAAAGAAATATGGTCATATAGATTCAATACAAATTTCTCTTCATTTTAATTGCCAATTGTTACAATCCAGTAAAAACGCATTTAAACGTAGACAAAATAAGGGCAATAACCATATTTACCACTTTAGTCTTGGAAAGAAAAGGACATTCATGGGCCAATCAAAAGGAACAAGTTGGCGTCTTGGGTTCCCAATAAACAATCTTCATGTGACAAGGATGCTTAAGATGGTCTTAATGGGATACAAATATAGGAGTGAAACTTGTACATCTTATAGGGAGAGCAAGAAGAAGAGACCATTACAGGGAGATCTTAAATTCATGGAAATATCAAGATAAATTACAGCAATAATATCATTGAATGTTTTAACTCCTATTATATGGACTTATCAACCATATATCGCCAATAAGCGCAACACAGATCTATGCCTAGATTACCATTTATATTGCTCATCTTTTGAGTTATAATAATTTTAATCGGATGGGTATATATACCAAAATTGGGAAGCTAGATACAAATGCATGTACTCATGCACAACTCGTTTTGGTGTGAGTTTAATAATTCCCAACTATGGCATTTCTATTGTATTCAATTTACTTTTGCTTAAATTGCACTAAGTGGGTTAATCATGTCCATATGGAAAAGTACAATAGACATGTAATGGACTTGTTATTGGTTTTTCTACATATGTCAAGACCTTAATACTAGATATGAGAATCATTATGAAGGTAGGGGTTCCATATTTTCAAGATTGCAAGGAAAATAGTACGATGAGATTGTTTTCCATTCTAGCTGGAAATTGCAATTAAAATTTCATAATGTAATTCAAAGAAGTCACTATCCAGAACAAGGATTTATGCTCATGTGATTTTTAGACCCAGTGAATCCTTTTTCATAGAGAGATGATACGAATGGAAAGCATAGATAATAAATTTCTTAAGGGCCAACTTGTGGAAGCATTTATGGTGACCTTACTTGTGGAAATAATTTGCTATGGAAGACTATGTAAACTAGTTGTTAAATAAGAAATTTAGTTACCTAAGTAATAACTAGTTATAGTGATAATAACTTGTCCTAGGAATATATTACACATGATAAATTTAATGGCACTCCTAGTGATAGCAACCCATATAGCTACAGATATTTGTATAATGAAGCACGAACGCACATTCTAACATTAGAGATGGAAAAGTATAGTAGCCAATGAATGGATTTGTTATTGGTTTTTTTTCTATATGTCGGAGCAAATGGAACCTTTCCAAAAATATAAATGTATTCCAATGAAACAAGTATGTCACTCATGAAATCGGGTATTACAAAGAATATTTTATAATGTATGTTATTTTTTGGAATCTCTGTTTTCCACACGAAAATTATGTGCTATTTTATTTTTCCATAATTGTGTCCAACACCAATAATTACATCATATCTCTATCAATAATTGTGTCCAACACCAATAATTACGTCATATCTCTATCATTTGTGAAAGGTCTTGATTGACGTCAGGTGTAAGGAGATTCCATGTTGGTGATTACGTGGATGAAGAACAATCAACAAATCCATAAAGTGACTTTATAACCTCTGGCTATCATAGATCAAGGAAAATTCACATCGCTTTGATATGATCACTTTCAACCATATATAGATATCTGGGGAAAGTACCCTAGATTTGTATCTACAATCTAATAAGATTTGAAAAACGAATCTATTATTTTGACAACAATTCTATTACAAAGAAAACTATTCAAAACCGACAACAACCTAACATTTTTAGGCAACAAAACATGTTGTCCATGTTTTTGGACTTCTAAGCATTTTTGATAATTTCTAAGCATATCTGATATATTCTATTATCAATTCAAGCAAGTTAAAATTATAGGAAACAAAGAATGGTAGAAATTGAGCAAGTATGGAATACAAATCAAATAAATTGAAGCAAAATATGTATGAGAATTAGGAATATGTTTCCTATACTATTTATAATTTTTTTGTTACAACTTACCTTGATTTGTGGAGCTTCACACTGTCTTCTTCTTTACCTTTCAAAACACCATTTAACATACTACAAATATTTCCATGTTGCAATAATTTCATGTTAGGACCCATCAAATAAATATTTTCATGCTTATGGAAATAACAAAACCAATCTAAATAAATGAAATACTATTACAATGTAAATTACAATACTATTCAAACTATTCTAGTAAAGTAATTGGTAACAAGAAATCGCCTAAGGAAACATCGAGAACCACAACACTATGTATATAAGGCCATCGATCACATTAAAACGTCAGTTTTTGCCTCTGAATTATGAAAATGTTTCCCAACACTATTTGTAACAAGTTCCAATGGATGAGTCAAATAGCAATAGTAAAATTTAAACACAACAATTAAAGAAATAATTGTTTTTAATGTATACTTCCTTACCATTCATTGAGCTCCTCTCTGTTTCAAGAATAATGTAATATTCTATGTTTTTAATGTTTATTGGCCTCAAATTATAACATTAAAGTTGAATATATCCAATAAAAATACAATATTCCATTGAATAATCAATCCATACATTGCACAATTCAGACCTGATATTATCAAGTCTTAAGAGGACAAACAGATCACTCTTCAGAACCCTCCTATGATGGCTAATAAACAATATATTACACAAGTATTTTTCAAGTAGGAAAAGAAAAAATTAGTACATTCCCACAGCCTTATAATGCAAAATGATAGCCTTGAATATCTCAAAATCTAGGTCCAAATCTGCAAATATATCTTCAACATTCAACCTAATAGCCTAGGACATTTCTCCACAATGGAAGAAACAAATTGCAAATGAGGATCTGCTATTCTTTTGTAGGTTTCCATCCAACTACCACCAAAACAAAAATTAATAAAATGAGGCCAAAACCTTAGGATGTTAGCCTTGAAGAGTTTAAATGTGCTTGACATATTCCCCAACATGTCACTTGTCCTCTCCTAACATGAGCACTCTTTCTTAAATTAATTTCAAGGCTTCTTGGAGTGGTGTGACCTAGAGATGTGTGCACAAAGAGCCTCAAATGTAGAGTGATCCTCTTCTTAAATGATGCCACATGTGAGCAAAGGGCCATTTCATTCTTAAACCAAATCAAACTCTTACTAAAAAAAACTCCAAAGAAGGTGTTCCCTAGAGAAGGGTGCAAACAGTGGGCTTGATATAGAAATCCATCGTAAAGTATCCCCCACACAACCATGATCTTGGGATAATATATTAGTATCAAGGATCAACTCTGCCATGTTTGAAATGGTGGACTAACTCCTCCAAAATAATAATAAACTCCATAAGAGAAGGGAGCATCCTTGGTGAGTGTGCAAGTGATTGGCTAGGGTTGATTTGGTAGCCCTTGGATCTAGGTAGTTGCAATTAACCTTGAGATAATTATAATTAGAAAAAAGATAAATCCTTTATGTCTATCGTATATCCAAACACAACACCAAACACTTATGATAGTCATTTCAAATGGATGTAACATCCCTCATTTCATTATGCAATTACCAGTAAGTTGTAAGACTGTCCATTCATGTCAATAAAGGAAAGAGAACAACATGTGTTTGCATATGAGGTCTGAAATATACTGTAGGAAGTGACCAAGGTAGTGTGCATCTGAAATATGTTATTTATCACTCATTTTAACCTCAACCAACTATTTGTTTGCTATGTGTGTAGGTGGAGGCTTAGGGTAGTGTTTAGAGACAGTCTGCAAAATGAATTTGCAAACTGTATATTGCTAGAAAAAGGTTCTTACAGCCTAGAACCAAAGAGGACCAAGGGCCAATGTGAGAAGGAGAGGTTGTTTTAAGTCCAAGGAAAGGGTGTTGAGGGTTGTTACAGAGAAAACTTCCTATGCCTTGGGGTGTACCACAACAGACAAAGTAACCACAGAAATCAATCCCTTCCCAATATGCAAGACAAATAAAACATATGACACTAAAGGATCTCGAAGCATACCTTATTCTGGAAGGTTGATGTAGATCCCTGTTGAGCTTTTCCAATCCCACTTGTGTTAACAATTTTCTCTCTCAACAATCAACAAACAAGACAAGCATGCTATATAATGGTGTTAGACCTACTATAACATATATAATCAATAATGTATAATCAATTAAAAGCATCCATGGATTCAATATTCATTTAAATGCACATCATTGGACAGGAAAAGATATTTCTATCAATATAAATTAGAGATTACATGAATGACAACCTTTGTTAGCATGTCTGCGAACCGGAGAAACTGAGTCCTCCACCTAGGCCTCCACCACCTCAATCCTCCATCTCTAGATAGCAAGCTCACAAGCAAAGGAAAAATTGGGAAGAACACCAAGTGCTCCCAGGGACAAAGGGATGCAGACTCAAGTATAAGCTACAGCAACACTGGACTATAGTTTTATTGCTCTTCAATTCCTCCTCTTCAATGTATCCAAAGGGTTCCTTATATAGTGCTTGAATGGGATAATGGAAGTTCAAATCCGAACTATCTCGAGGCATATGGAAGGCCAAGAGACAAGTGACTTGGATCCACATCAAGGAAAACTCCAAAATATTTGGCCTTTTGCACACATCCCAATGTATGCGGGTTTAAGGGTTATATCCGCGTGTATACACGAGAAAGGGTTTAAAAGTTGTGTATGGAAAATAACATGTGTTTTTAGGGATGATCTTGGAAACATCAAAGGTACAAAAATAGTCCATGGGGTCCAAAGAGTCTGCAGAGGGATAGAGAAGGCCATAAATGTGTGATCTACCATGTGTGGTAAAATCAGCTGTAACAGATGCCCCCTAATGTGTGAGGTCAGAGGGGTGATACGATGGTCAAAATACATTATAAGTCCATCCCAGAAGTGGAGTGATGAAGAACTAGGTGGAAGAACCAACCATCCAACAATATAGCACAAATATCTTTGCATATGACTACAAATACATACAGCAGTCCCAAATACATAAGAGTACAATGGCCATGAATAGGCATGATACGAAATATAACATGTGTGGTCATCGCTACATACAATATAGATAGATCAGAATCCCCGTGATGAAGATATACAAAGGATCATGATATCCATGAAAGATGAAGATATACAATGGATCAAGATCTCCATAATGGCTGAAGATATTTGACATACACTGGAATCAAGTCACAAGAGCTGAAATCTCATGAACAATGGCATGATCAAGGAGATACCATATCAGAAATGCCACCAATCTAGAAATTCTTCTACACAAACCGCTACAAGTACATGTCCTACTATGTGAATAAAGGTGTTGAGGTCGAACATAGTAGTCCATCATCTGATTACCGATCATTGATGTATACCATTAACAGGCGCAAGATCACCCAATGATAATGAAAATGGGAATCAAGGTACTAGAGTGCAATCTAACAAGTGTGAATAAATGTGTTGAGGTCGAACACTTGGAAGAATCCATTGATCAGGGGACATTGATGTATTCCCAAAACTATCAATGGCGAGAGAACCTACCACTGATGACTGTAAGTCTCAAGGCACTCAAATGACTCTAGACTCCTATCTCAGAATAAATGATCTAAATTCAATGGGATGAAATATACTGGAAGGAAGGCATTAAGGAATCCCCCATAATCCAACATGAGGTACTAAGCAAAGTTTTATAATGTGGAAGGACTTGATCATAATGTGCTTGAACCAGTACCAGTACCGAGAATGGTCGACATGCAAAGTCAAGAAAACTGAGGAATGGACGAATCAGGATTCAACTTCCTTCAAACAAGAGCATAAAGGTGAATGGTGACTGAATGTAGGAAGTAGAGACTCAATATACAAAACTGGGACATCTCTACGACATAGAAGGCATCGATAGAGGCTCCATAGGGACTGGAAGCTTAACCAGTCAGTGGAGATAAACTCAGAGAAACGAGTACCGCTCCTAAATTCAAACTATTAACCCAACCAATGGATGTGATATATAGTACTCTATTCGAAGGCGACACGACTCAACTGTTGCCAAAGATAACATCTTTTCCTGTCCGTATTTTTGGTTTTTTTATTTTTTTTGGACTTTTTCAAATATTTTGAAAAGCTTGAAAAGGAATAAAAGTGCTTTATAGTTACAAATATGGGAGGAGTGCGAGTTTAAAAAGTAAAACAAACTAGTTCCAAGTAGCGGAACGTATCTATGCTCAATGCAAGGAAACATGTGTAAGATAACGACACTCGGGGGAAAGTCCCCTCCCAGTAAAAGTGAGGAATCAAGCTGCAAAAGATATATAAAATGGCTCTGCTTAGCTAGACATGAGACAATCTCAGGCTATATGGCTGATAATCAAAGTCAGGGAAGCTGGCATAAGGCTCAATAAGGCAAGAAAAACTCATGATAATGTAATTACAACTTGACATAAGGGAGTCCTAGGGGAAAAGGCTAGCAAAAAAGATCAAGAGGAGTGTGAGGCTCTTATGCAAAGTCATGGTGATACTATACAAAGGACTCCCACACCCTAAAGGAAAAATGTCAGCATGGGAACCAAATGCAAAACAGGAGCTAACTAGAGTACCCATGTATGGTCAAGCTCTACCATTCACATCACGTCACTTCTAAAAGCAACAAGAAGGTTCTGTGACAAGATAGAATGGGTTCATACCTAAGGTTATAATGAAACGGTCATAAGGTTATGTAAAGTGCAAACAGATGTGAAACCTAACCTATATGCCAATTTAGACAAAATACCTAAAATCGACATGAAAAGGTCAAAGCCATGGTCAAACCGCACTCGAAATGGACTCCTACATCATCAAATTAGTTCAAAACGATCCAAAATGGTCAGAAATGGTCAAAACTATAGAAAGTGGGTAAAAAATTTCAAAAAAATTCTATAAATAGTAAAAAATTTAAAAATTCCATATCATTTGAAATTTTATCCATTTGAGCTCAAAACTTCCAACACGAATTCCAGGAGCATCGTCTGGTGAAGTTCGACACCATTTGATCTAGGTAACTCCTCATCTCCTCCTCATCCAATTTCATGCAAATTTTTTAGGCTTTCATGGTCCATTTAATTTTCTAGGCTATCCTAAGTTGTGTGTTAAGGCCCACGCGGGTATCAGGGTTTTTTCCAAGTATAGGGCTTACCATACATGGAAAAATCACCCAAACCCGCGTACATACGCAGTTTTTTTGCAAACAGTCGTGTATGAGGCCGCAAATTAGGTTTTCAAGGGAAAATGTTAATCAAAACTCTTGTTTTTTGTGCAGGATGGCATTAGAGTGGAGGGAGACAGAACATGGTGATGTGGAAGAGGTTGTGCAAGGTGATTTAATGGCCCAACAAGCATTACGTGCATGTGGTTTGTATAAGTTTTGGTGTCTTGGTAGCCTAAGGACAAAACCAAGACTCCTCCAATTGCTAGTGGATTACTGGGATCCATACTCTGAGACTTTTCACATTGACGGGATGTCGCTTAGCATAGAAGTTGAGGACATATACTTTATCACTAGTTTATCCTGATGTGGAGAGGTGGTAAATCTCTGATCTCACGGGCTAGGAGGTGGATTGACTATTGATGAGTACATTGTGGTGTACTACTTTTTGGACAAGGAAAAGGTTGGGAGTCAAACCCCAACAAATTCTATCCAGGTTTTGGCACTGAAGGCCATACTATTGGCATTAGGAAAGATAGTCAGATTAACTTCACTCCACCAAGCCTCTTGACCACTGATGTTCTATGCGGTGGAGTGTATGAGACCCATAGTGTATGACTGGAGCACTACGTTGTTGAGCAACATGAAGCAGCAGCTCAGTGACTGCAAGATGGGCAGGGTGCGAAACTTTGGTTTCGACAGCATACTGAGCATGTTGTTCTTTGAGTGTGTACCAGGGATAAGCCCTAGAGTGGAAATTCCTCCACACAGAGTTCGAGATCCATCCCAATGACATTGGGTAAATTTTATGCGCAAATTGGGCAGAGGTAGGGTGTCTAACCCATACCCAGCAGACTTCTTTCCATGGTGGCGGAGGCAGATCATTTCCCTTGATGACTATCCCTATGCAGGGATAGACTTCCGTGGAGATCCGTACATGCCCCTACCACCAGAAGCTGCATATGGAAACATAGGTAATGGATCCCAAACCCACTTTTTAATTTTTTTTGAATTATTAATTTTTTTTGTTTTTTGATATATTTACTCAAAAGACAAGTTTTGGTGTGACAAAACATAGTGATAATCTTTCCTGTGAATGCAGATGTTGGACCATGATGACCGAATATTTTCCCTCATCATAGATGGAGGGGAAGAGGAGACAATATCATGGGTGTGTATGCAGAGTGGAAGCTCCAAAGCATTCACACAAACTTCGTACTCTTGACGCATAGGGTACCCATGGTGCAAGTCGAGGAATTTCCTGAGGCCATGCAGTGCCAGGTGGTTGGTGTACCATGAGCATGGATTTGATTATTCCGATGGATAGCTATATCCATAGTGTGATACCATGATCAGAACCCCCCTCCTCCTCCTCAAGCTTAGAGACCTGAGAGTAGTCCTTTTTGTACGACCGTGTATTATATTTTGGTAGTTCGGAAGCCCCAATTTTGTATTATGACACTTATGTATTATGACGTCAAATTTTGGATATTAATGAAAAAAATTTATGATGATAGATTTTATTTATTTCCATGTGTGCAAAAATGTATGTTTGTGATATGCTTATGGTCTACGAGACAAATGCCAATCTAACACATAGTTAGCATATGAGTCAGCAACTTGATTAAAAATTCTTGAAACATGAATGTATGTTATATTCTCAAATTTTCGTTCTAGAAATCTCACATGTAAGAATATTCATAATAATATCGGATCCCTAATATGATATGAGCCATTAAGTTGTGAAACCACTAACTATGAATCAAGACCTACCTCAAGAGAGAGAACACCATGTGAAATGGCATCCCGCAATAACTCAATAATGGCACTATATTCAGAAACAATGTTCAAAGAATGCCATAAACATACACCTCCTGAAGACAATACTTGACCCGTAGGAGTATAAATCACCCAAGCAACCGAAGTTGAGTTTTGAGTGTGACGGCTAGCACCATCGGCGAATCCTATGTAAACAGAAGACTCCATCGACATCTGCCATAAAAAATAGAAGCTAATCAAAAAACTCGATCACCATAAGAAAACCTAACTATGCAATTCAAAATTTGTAAAATAATATACAACAATCATCCCTAGATTAATATCATGCATATTATTTTTTAAGATAGATCCCATTTCTAGGATTTGCCAAGGCTATCCCTTCATAATCCACTATCTCATAGGCACCCTTCTCTAACACATGTTTGACCACGTAAGGACCATGCCACAAGGGGTTAAACTTACCTGCCCGCGAGGGTTCTTTAGCTTGATAACACAAAAGGACCAAATCACCTTCACTAAACTTCCTTGGATGGACAGACTTGTCATCTTGGACCTTGACACGACACTTATTTACTTCTAGAGCCACTAAGGCATCTCAGCGTTGCTCATCAAGCTGCTCTAAGTGGACCAAGCGTTCTTCCAATGTGGAAGTGTATGGTAAAATCTCTATAGCTAACTTCAATGAAGGGATTTCGCATTCAACTGGAAAGACAGACTCCACCCCATGCACAAGCTGATATGGAGAGAAACTGGTGGTAGTCTTAACCGTGGTTCTATAGGCCCACAAAGCAGGATATAACATGATATGCCAATTCGTATTTCTTTGTGCAATGGTTCATTAGAGAATGGACTTAAGTGATTTATTCACTGCTTAACCTATCCATTCACCTGAGGGTAACAAGAAGATGAGTGCTCCTGCTTATACCCTAACTTTGAAGCCAACTCTTCCATCATTTTATTCTGAAAGTGCCTACCATGGTCAGTGACAAGCTCTTTTGGAATGTCGAACCAAGTAATAATTTGGTTGAAAATGAAAAGCACGACTGTCTCACGGTCGGATTTAACCGTGGGCATAGCCTCTGCCCATTTCGTGAAATAATCAAAAGCCACTATAATGTGATGATGCCCCCCAGCCAAAGCTGGGTTGCAACCCATAAAGTCAAGCCCCCACTTGGTGAAGGGACCAGAGGTGACAATAGGATGTAACGAGGCTGGATGCGAGCATATATTGTGTGCAAACACCTGGAAAGGGTGACACTTCTTGACTGCATTAAAACAATATTTGAAGATCGACGGCCAAAAATATCCTACTCTCAATATTTTTTGGGTTGTATAAATCCCAGATAAATGACCACCACACGCCCCTCCATGGAAATCATTTAGCACAACCTCAGCCTCATCATGGGTTAAACAACGACGCAAAATGGAATCTACCCCATGGCGATACAAAGTGTTATCCACTATAAGATAGTTCTTAGCTACATGACGTAATCGTCATCGCTCATCCCATGAAAGGTGAGTAGGGACCTTCAACATTTGCAAATATACAATGATATCCCCATACCACGGGTCCAAATTTGAGATAAGGAAAATATGCTCATCGACAAATGTATCCTCATAATCCTCTTCGTCCTCCAAACTTGGAAAATGAGATATGAGCTCCGCAAAGATCAATGACTTCTTCAATTTTGCCAAAATGAATTCGAGATTGAACTCTTGCAAAATAACAGTCCATTTATTGTACTTTCCCCCAATCATCCTTCAAGTGAGGACGAACTAAAATGGATTGATATGAGCTACAACCAAGGTTTGACGAAGGAGAATGTAATGTCTCAATCTCTGAATGACATGAACGGTGGCCAAGGAAAGCTTATCCACATGAGAATAATGGATTTCTTTATCAATAAGGTTTCAGCTCAAATAATATATGACATGCTCGTGGAGCTCCTCATCCTCCAAAACCAAAACCATACCAACCGTCTCCATGGACGCGGCCACATAAATCAAGAAATCATGGCTATAATCTGGTGGACTAAGCATAGGCACCGATGCTAAGGCTTTCTTAATAGAATCAAAGGAATCATGGGCTCACTCATCCCAACAAAAAGGAGTGTCCTTCTTTAAAATACACATAAAGACTTTAGTCAAGTTGTCAAAATTAACTATGAATCTCCGCAAGAAATTTTCCATGCCTTGCAAACATTGAAGGTGTCTAATTTACATGGGTGAGACAATTGAAGTATTGCCTCAACCTTTAAGGGATCGACTCTTATACCCTTCCTGGATACGATGAACCCCAGCAAGCGACCAACAGTCACGCAAAATATGCACTTATGAGGATTTAACCGAACCTAGCAATGGCGGCATCTTTCAAACACTAACCTCAAATGGTATGGATGACACACTCTCAAATGAGAATGAGTAGCAAGGTCATCCAAATACACTTCGATAATCATTTTGAGATCATGAAAAATTAAGGTCATATCTCGCTGAAATGTAGCTCCGACATTTTTAAAGCCGAAGGCATCTTTCAATATGAAAAAGTACCCCAAGGACAAATAAATGTAGTCTTATGCTGATCCTTGGGTTTGATCTAAATATGATTATATCCAAAAAAACCATCCATAAAGGAGAATACTTCGCTTCCCGCACACTCATACAAAATCTGATCAATAAATGGTGTGGGAAAATTATCCTTAGGACAAGCACGATTTAAGTCACGTAAATCAGTGCATATACAGATCATTCCCTGCTTCTTATCAACCGGAACGGGATTTGAAACCCACTCCGTTAGGGGAAAGGGATAGATAAAACCAGATTTTAACAGTTTATCTATCTCATCCTTAATGGTGGGTGCTTTTTTTATGATTCATCGTACGCAAACATTGTCGAACTGGCTTCGCATTTGGATAGGCCTTAATCTCATGTTCTACAATACGAGGGTCAATACCTGGCATTTCCTCATATGACCAAGAAAAGATGTCACAAAAATATTTAAATAGCTCGGTATACTCCTTGGTCTCATCAGGGGAACACATTAGAGGAAATTTCAACTCAAAATGGGCCTTTTAACTTTTATTCAAATTCCATGTTATCATGTGTTAGCTAATGAAATTGCTTTAAATTTGAAATACCGTATAGGTCTTAAACACTTTTTTAATATAAATTTGGGGATAGGTATCATAAAAAAAACTACTTTTTTTTGTTTGTATTTTTGACATATCCCCCTCTGTTTTTACTCAAATTTCGATCAGGAGAGCTCATTGGATGCAGAATTAAATTCCACATCCAACGAGTACCCACTCGGCATAATTTTGACAGACCCTGCTACCCCAAAAACAAGAAATACCTGAAAAAATGGAATGACGATGTCATCATTCCATTTTTTCAGGTATTTCTTGTTTTTGGGGTAGCGGGGTCCGTCAAAAATTATGTCGAGTGGGTACTCGTTGGATGTAGAATTTAATTCTGCATCCAACGAGCTCTCCCGATCGAAATTTGAGTAAAAACAAAGGGAGATATGTCAAAAATACAAACAAAAAAGTAGTTTTTTTATTTTCTTCCTCCAAAATTAATAAATATTATTTTATTATTTTAACTATTATTTTATTAGTTCATTTTAGAAGGCCCATTTTGAGTTGAAATTTCCTCTAATGAATTGTTCCAATGTATACTTTCTCAACTTCACCAAGATCACGAGAAATATTGATAGGAATAGTAGGTGATGAATTCGCCATGTTCCCATCGACCATCGGACTAGGAGAGCTCAATGGAACCATGGGACTACCAATATTCTTTCTAAGAATCTCCCTAAATTCATCACGCTCCATACGGTTGAGTTTAGGAAGAAATTATGATCGATGATGTAACTCTTCCCAAGGTGGCTCAACCCCAGACATGGCCTCAATAATGGCTTCATCTGATGGAAAAACATCGTCGAGGAAATCATCTGCGTGAGAGGACTCAACTTCCCATGCAGGAAGCACATACGGGTCCTATGCCTTCGTCCGCGAAGAGGAAGGACTAGGCTCTGCAATTTGACCAATATTTGCTTGATATGATACCATCATTGCAAGAAACGGCACATCCATTTCGATAAGTCCAAGCGAAGGACTCGGTAAAGGAAGAATCCAAGGATCTTCCATATGTGTGGTGCGAAAAGATACCGAATTCAACGAGGATGAAGCCCCACCAAAAATAGATCTAATCATAAGAATGGGCGCAAGATAGCTAAAGGTTCCCATAAGAGATGGATACATACCCACACCCACACTCCCAGTTGCCGGCAGAGAATGATCGATAATCGGGATAGAAGTTCCCGATGATGCATTAACACAGGGATTTTTATGAGGCACCCTATTCTGGATATAGGATGCATAGTTTATAGCCTTGGCCCAAAACTTTAGTGGCAAAGTCTTAGCCTCTATCATGCAGGTTTCCATCTCCTTCAGTGACCTGTTCTTTCTCTCAGCAACACCAATTTGATGTGGTGTGTAAGGGATCAAATGTTGCATCTGAATACCTACATATTTACAATACTGAATGAAATCATACTTGACATACTCACCACCATTGTCAGATCTGAGGATCTTGAGTTTCCTCCTAGACTGGTTTTCAACCAAGGCTTTAAAGACTTTGAAGAGGTCAAAAACTTCAGACTTGTGATTTAGGAAGTAAACCCAACAATACCTGGAAAATTCATCTATGAAGGTCAGTGCATATTTGTCTTGACTCATGGACATATGAGGAAATGGACCAGCAATGTCACTGTGGATCAACTCAAGAGGTGCAGAGGTTCTCTCATGACTAGCTCTCTCAAATTTGTGCTCTGGGTGTTTTCCTAGGATACAACCTTGATAGACTCCCTTGGAAAACTTGATCTTTGGTAACCCTATGACCATATATTTTTCACTCAAATCAGAAAGACACTTGTAGTTAATATGGCCAAATATTTCATGCCAAAGCTTTCTTTCCATGCTCCCCGATAGTTCTGGTTCATGTAAGGATGATTTCTATAAATACCATGGCCTTGGCCATAATATCCTCCTCCCATTTGACCTGTATAGGGATGCATGGAAGCATTGTGAAGCGGGGTACCTTGATTATGTGGTGCTACAAAGACATAATTGGAAGAGTAAGTAGGTTGTTGATACTCGTACCCATAAGGTTGATAGTTCCATCCATACTGTGGTCCATAAGACTGTCCATGAGAAGCTCCATAAGGTGTCCCATGAGATGTCCCATGAGAATGTCCATAGTTAGGGATATTGGGAACTCCTTGAGATGGACCATGAGGCAATCCATAAACAAGGATATGACCTCTCGACACAACAGGAGGTACTTTACTTTGAGATACTACCATGTGAGCAGTCGCAGTACAAACATGGCTAGTAGCGATATTCTGGCCCGAAGGACCATGTGAATGAGGGGGAGGAAGGGTTGTCAAAATTGCATTCAAAGGACTAGGGTTCAAGGACCAAGGGACATGTGAAGGAATTTAAGTGGTGTTCCTAAAGGTCACTCGTCTCAGTTCTAGTATCCACATATGATTACTAACACTAGGTCTAGGATGGACATGTGAGGTTACTTCCACCGCTGGGATGGAAGGTGTAATGTGACTAGTGCTCCCAAATCTCTCCACATGGAAAGGAATAGGAGTGCCCCCAGGTGTAGTGCTAGGTTCAAATTTCGACTCAACATGATGTGCCAGATCGGGTGTAGGGATATCAGACATGCCATAACGAACATGACTAGTGCTTGTGGGTTCATAATGAGTCTCGTCGCCTAGTAACCAATACCGATGACCTTTGAATGAGGGATCATAACCAGAATGTGAAGGTATTTCTAGTGAAGGAACATATATGGGAGTAAGATATTCCTCCCCAACATCGTGAGGTGGAGAGGATATCTCTGGAATCTCATCCTCATGATCTCCCATAGTGTGTGAATCAAAGTGAGAAGTAGTCCGCCCAGACTGTCTGTTTCTCTCTCCCAAAGGAGGAGGAGATGTGGAAGGAGGAAGTCCTACTAAATGACGAGAATAGTGAAGCACCACGCCCGAATCCATAGTGATTCAAAAAATGAAAAGACTCGATCTAATTACGCAAACCCTAGGAAAAATAGCATGCACAAAGCATACACCTATAAAATGTAATGCCAAATCACAAGCAAACAAGGGTAGTATATGTGAGCTCCCGAATGAATCATGTCTCACCTAGGAGAGGCTTGAGACTCCCATACACAATAAGCGGAGGTTTGTAACCAATTATAGTGGCCCTTAGCTTCAATGCATATAGTGACTGTGTTGTCTGACCCCTACCTGACCAGGACACCTATAGAATAACCTCTGCAAAGTACCCCCTCAATAACCTAGGTAAGGAAACTAAGGTCACCTCAATATAATCAATGCTTAGGAGGACAGTCGCAGGAGGGATTGACCGTATGGGCAACGTAGTAAAGCCTGAAACTCTCGAAAGAGCCCCCAGATATGAATACAATCCTGGAAATATCTTCTGTGCTACTCAGTTACAACCAGGGGTCATCCCAATCATAATCGCTCACACTCCCTCGTGCTTAATTCCCTTGTAAGAGGAGGATCCTGAGAACACTAATTATATAAAGTAATTTCACATTCTCACCTGGACAGACACATAAATGTTTTGTTTAGTGGTGTTGGAGAATTTACTCACAATGAACTATTCCAAGACCCTAAAACCTAATCTTATTGGTGCACCCTATAAAAGAAAAGAGCGTAATTCATTTTATTATGCGTTGATTTTATATGGCTTATTACTCAGAGGGTAAATGGCCGTGCAACTAATGATTTTATGACACAACAAGAAGTAAAATGCACACCTAACAATCAATCCAAATGCATTGTGTCAAATGAAGAATAAGGTATGCTACTACGTGAAGTGCAAAAATTTCCTTCAAATGAATATGCAATCATTCCTATATGAAAATCTAACTAATACTCTCCAAGCAAACTAATGCAAGTACCATGCAAATGCAAACAATGCATAATGATGCAAAAATAAAATGTTTTTGTATTTTTTGAATTCAATGAGATAAAAAGAAAAAGTATGACTCTACAACCCCCAGACTCTGCAAGCACTACCAAATAGCATAATACCAAGGTAAAAGAGACCTAATGCACTAAACCCAAAACAAAAAATAGAAAATGAAATGACAAGAACATTTTCAAAAATTTAAACTAAAAAGCGTCTCTAGTTAGAAATAGGGGTGTATACAGACTCCAGAAGCATCCAAGAAGACTCAGTAATCATCCAAACTCACCGAGAAACACTTAATATTCTCCAAAAAAGGAAAAAATTAGGGCATACGCGATTTTTTGCAGTAAATCCACGTAGATACACGGCTCTTCAAGGAAAACCCACGTGTACACGCGACTGTGAAGGAAAAACCCGCATACATGAAGAAAAAGAGATAAAAAGAAGGCAAACAGACAAGCTGAGACAAAATTTACTCCTATAAGACACTATTGGGAAAACATGCCACCAGACCTGACTCAAAAATAGAGAAATCATAGCAATTCAAGAACATTGAATGCTGACAAAATCCCCAAAGGAAATGACTAGGAACTCCCCAGTATGGTCGCCAATTCTGTTACGGAGAAAACTTCCTATGGCTTGGGGTGTACCACAACAGATAGAGTAACGGCAAAAATCAATCCCTTCCCAATATGCAAGACAAATAAAACATCTAACACTAAAGTATCTCGAAACATACCTTATTCGGGATGGTTGATGTAGATCCCCATTGATCTTTTCCAATCCTGCTTGTGTTAACAATTTTCTCTCTCAACAATCAGCAAACAAGACAAGCATGCTATATAATGGTGCTAGACCTGATCTAGCATATATAATCAATAATGTATAAGCAATTAAAAGCATCCATGGATTCAATATTCATTTAAATGCACATCATTGGACAGGAAAAGATATTTCTATTNTTGGCATGTCTACGAACCGGAGAAACTGATTCCTCCACCTTGGCCTCCACCACCTCAATCCTCCATCTCTCAATATAAATCTCATAAGAAAAGGAAATCTTGGGAAGAACACCAAGTGCTCCAAGGGACAAAGGGATGCAAACTCAAGTATAAGCTACGGTAACAATGGACTATAGTTTTCTTGCTCTTCAATTCATCCTCTTCAATGTATCCAAATGGTTCCTTATATAGTGCTTGAATGGGGTAATGGAAGGTCAAATCTGAGCGATCTTGAGGCATATGGAAGGCCAAGAGATAAGAGACTCAGATCCACATCAAGGAAAACTCCAAAATATTTGTCCTTTTGCACACATCCCTATGTACGCGGGTTTAAGGGTTATATCCACGTGTATACATGAGAAAGGGTTTAAAATTCATGTATGGAAAATAACATGTATTTTTAGAGATGATCTTGGAAACATAAAAGGTACAAAAATAGTCCATGAGTTCCAAAGAGTCTACAAAGAGACAGGGAAGGCCATAAATGTGTGATCTACCATGTGTGGTAAAATCAGCTATAACAAGGGTAACAAAAGGTAGCCCTTGGAATATGGGTGGAAGGTGTGTTTTAGGTATTTTTAGGGAATATTTTAAGTTTTACAATATTTTTGGGCTTATATACATGTTTTTTGACCTATTTGCAGTTGGGACATGACTGTGTATGATCCTCCTAGGCTGGGCTATCACTGCATATACCGTCTAGAAGCTGGGCATTACTGTGTAAGCCCTCTAAGGGTTGAGTTGTGACTGTATAATCCATCTAATACTGGTCATGGATTGGGATGACATCCCCAAGCTATTTGTAGACTATGATGGCCCTCCCAAGGTGGGCCATGGACTAGTGTGACCTTTCATTCCAATTCAATTCATAATCCCCCTTTCCTTTGTTGTTTTGAGAGTCATTTTTTTGTTTAGGAACAAAGAGGGGGTTGGGGAAGAGAGTTATTTTTCATTTTTCTACCTCTCAAATAATTGGCAAAACCCATTAAAACATGACCAAAATGCTCAAATGATAAAACAAAAAGGACCATAGGAGAATTGTATCCTTACTCCAATTCTCCCATCCATATTGTTTGCTAATTCTCCCATTCACATTGTCCATTAGAATTTTTCAATCTAGAACACATTATTAATGTGCTCTATATTGATTATATTCAAAAGAATGAAAAAAAATAGCACTAAGATAAATAAATAAAAAATTATAATAAACAGTACTAGTGTAGTTAACCTTGATTCAATTCAAAACAAGAAAAAAAACTTTAAAACCAAGCAAAAAAATATCTATAATAAATAGTGGTCAAGATATTCTCAAATTTTATTAATTTAAATTTAAATATAAATGCATGTTCCAAATCTAAGTTAAGCCTAAAAACAACTTATCACATTATCTAACTAACTAAAGTTAAAGTAGACCATTCCACATCAAATTACATCAACTTTGATGTAAATGTAAATGCCCTGTCCAAATTACATAGAACACCTTAAAAACCTTACCATAGTGTTTAAGTAAAGTTAAATGACATATTTCTATCCCAAGAAATATTAATTTAGATTGAATATTAAATACATGCACGAGATCCAAATTACCTAAATGGCCTCAAAAAAAACATGAGACAAGCTTCCTTGGATAATTAATGTAACTAATATGAAATAATATACTAGATACACACTGAATGACCATTTTGGGAATCATTAAAAAGATACACACTAAATGATCATTTTAGAAATCCTTAAAATAATTATTAAAGAATAGGGAAATAAATGAAAAATAAAATAGAAGTTACTTTGGAAATTTTTAAAGTACTTTTACAATAGCATTTTTACTTTTCTTAACATTTCATGACTTGCCATATAACAACAGTGACATTTCTCAGTAGATTGGCAGTACTTTGACATAGTCATTGAAGAGGTATACATGTCTAGGGGGAGCATGGTGAAAAAATAAGTGAATGACCTTATCTATGATAAGAAGCAACACTCCTTAAAGACAACCAAAGTTACAGAAGGTTTATTCTGAGAAACCAAAAGACTAAGACAACCACTAGTTCCAAGGTCTAATTTTACAAGCATTTTCTCAACATATGTTCCATCCATAAATTCTGAAGTGTGTCCAGTGGAATTGAAGCAAACTACAGTGTCAGTCAAAGACAAATCACAAGAAGAGCTCATTCCTTGAAGAAGAAAGAGAAACAGACAAGTTTTGGAGCTTATCTAAGAGGACTATTTTGAGGAATCAAAAGACATCTAAACTAAACCTAAGAGGATAGAAACAACAACGGTGCAAGTTTAAATAATGTACTAGGTAATTAGGATGGCTTTTGAAGAGCAGCAGGATTAAAGTATCATACAAAAATATTGTTCTAAAAACTGATCTTACCTCAGATATAAAGTAGTACTACAACTTAGTTACAATAAAGAAAGTGAAGCAAGGTGCTGAACATTTTTTAAGTATATCTTAGCAGTCTATTTGAAAGGGGGGGTACATCCAGACACTTATGGAAAGTAATGGAAGATCAGACTCAACAAATAATTTCATGAATCTTGAAGACCCGCAGTCAATGATTTAAAGAATAAAGTTGAGGGACTAAATCATTGGATGATGTATCATGAAAAACTAGGAGCAAATATTTGATGGAAAGTATGTGTGAAGATGGCAAGTGATGATCTAACGACAACAACTCCAGATCAAAAGTTCATATGGAAATTTTTAAAAGATACAATTTTCTTTGGGTATTGTGAAGAACTTAATGGCTACTTGGCCCTTTTTCAAATTGGTGGCATGAAGGCCATAATAATTGGGAAAGAAGGACAATGGAAGGACAAATGACCCATACTATGATCATTTGTGGCTTAAAATGGTATGGAACCCTTGAAGAAGTTCTTTACACTTGAATCTGGTGACAAGGCATTTTGACCAATCATTAAATGGCACTGTGAAAGAGACTTTGAAAGAGGCAGCCTGCTGTTAAAAGTTTAACTTTCGAGAAGCCCTCAAATTCTGCAAAATAATTTGAAGCGTGAAAATAATGAACTCATATATCCCTCATTAGTTGCATTAAAAAAATATATATAAGGAAATAAAAACTCTTACAAGTTGGATCAGTAAAATTACTAAGAAGAGCCAGTATAAAGACACTTGATTTCTCCTTCAAAAAGAGTAGAAACATTCGTCGGTCTATGAGGAATTTCGGGCTACTCTCTGAGGAAATTTGTGGAGCTTGACTAAGGCTTATTCAGACCCAAAATTCTATAATAGAATATATTTTTGGGTTATCCCCGGTGGTTACAGTACTGTTATAGCTCAAAATGACACATCTCTTCCTGTGACCACTTTCCCATGATTTCGTCCCATGTCAACACTTCCATGATGACACTTCATGAAAGTCACTGAAAATCACCTAACTTGGAGTACCAATATCTAGAGTTATGTAAATTTGTTTGACCTTATCTCTACATCGTTAGAAATGTATCTGAGTTAGATAAAACTTTCTAGAAGACACCAAAGTCTGAAAATCCCTAGAAGTACCCTAAAAATGAGATTTTTTTATGCATATGCAAGTTTCCTTAAGGAAAACCACGTATTGTACACGACTTGTTATATATAATAGTCATGTATGCCATAAATATGGGAATATTTACATTTCAACTCATGTATACCTCCTACATACATGACTGTTGTCTCCACAACCCGCTTATTCCTCCTAAAAATGTCAAAAAAATACGTTTTTCAAAATTCGGGTAGTTTGGGTAGTTATGCAACTAAATCCTTCAGTTGTAACTACTTTGTCTTCCACCCTATCTCTTCATGAAGCATATAAATAGAGGTAGGAAGGTCCATGAGAGAATACTTGAATCTTTGCATTGTTATGCTGGAGGAATTGGATATCTCTTTGCCCACACCGTTTCCCTAGAAGCTATCTCCTTGTGTTGCAGAGCTTGGAGGTTGAGTTCCTTGGAGAAGAGAAGTAGCAGAACCAAATCAAGGTTTCATGAGGTTCCCAACTTGAAGAGAAGGTTTATTTGTACTTGTTTTCAATATTAATAAAGATGTGATGTCCTTCTTCTTCCCAAATCATTGTTCAAATTGTAATTGAATCTTTGTTTATGATCATATGAATGATGTTAGTCAGATCATTATTTCATGTTTATTTGATTATCATTTCTTTATATGTGTTCATATTGGTTTGTGGAAGGTATAATTCGTTTTTCATATCTCTTGGAGCAAGAGGAGCAAGAGGAGGATTGGAGGGCTACTTGGATCAACCTTCTTTTGGCTAAGGTATGAACCATTCTAATCTTTGAAACTTGCTTATATATACTTGTAGAACTATATGCATCTCTCTTTTAACCCCAGTACGTTGATGGCCTCTTAAACCCTAGCCATAGGAAACTTTCCTTTACAATAGAATTGGTGACTTCACTGGGGAAAGCCTTATATTTTTGGGGTTTCTCTATTTTTATTTCAGTGTTTTGCAAGGTTTCATGTCTTTCTTTCCACTTAGGAACACTTTATCTGTTTGATAGAACACCTCCCCTGCCTTCCTAAGGCATTTTTTGACCTTTTTGGGGTTTTTTCCCACCCATACACGAGTTGTATATTGAATAGTTGCTTATATGGTATTTATACGTGACTTGCTTTACTGTCAACCCGCGTATGATACACGACTTGTTAGTATTGAAACTCGCGTATGCCCTTTTAAACAATGTTTTTTCATCTTTTGTGGTTTTTTCTTCTATTTGAAGGTTGTTTGGTAGGTATTTTCGGGTCCTTTGCAGGTGCATGACTCCAGGGAGTTAGCGTCATCCATTTTGGTTGTTCTTTATCTATGTGGTAAGCCTTTTTATAGAATTAGTGTTTTCTCTTTGCTCTTTTCCCCCACCCCCTTTGCTTGGCATGATTTTTGGCTTATGTTTCTGGTCAACCTCTATTAGTGATCTTTGTCTGAGTTCAAAAGCTTGTTGGTATTTGTTTCCTTCTTATTTTGTCACCATGCCAAAGTAGTTGACTTTTCTCTTATGCAAGCCTTCCTTCCAAGTAGGGTTTATACTGACTTTAGGGCATTCTAGAGTCTGTTTGGTGGTTGTATACCAGAGTTCCTTTTGCTTTGTTCATGTTATCTGCATACTTTTGTTTGTAGGTAGTTTTTCTTTTGCATTTATAAAAGTAAAAGAAAAAAAACATATAGTTGTTTAATATGCATATAGATTAGGGTTTTGTCTTTAATGCACTGCATATCATTATTTTTAAAAAAATTAAAAGAAATTGTTCTTTTGTGGCTTTCAAGTATCTATTTGGAAAAAGAAAGAGAATAATTTTTTTCTTTTTGCATTTCATTTCTCATTGCTTATTCATTTTGCTTCAACTTTGAGTCAAAACACCACATAAATTTCATGCCATTTACCCTCTGACTAAAAAAAACCTATTAAAATGAACGATATAATTTAAAAATTATTAGTAAGTTTTATTTTTTAGGCACCTACACCAACTAGCTTAGGCTAGACTTGTGGATTAGGGAGTTTGAACTCTCCACAAGTGTTTAAATTCAAACGTAGTTGGGCAATCACTATGTAAATCCTCTTCTATGTTGATTATATCTGGCAATCTCCTCTCAAACAGGAGCTCAGCATGAGGTCGCTTGGAGACTTGGACTGAGGAGATAACCCTCTGATTCCTTGTCAAAGCATAGACCAAGGTTTTTGAGCATCTAGGGACTTCTGTCAATGCCACCCTCCCAGCCCCATGTGGCGCCTAGTGTTGAAAAGGTTTCGAGCTTTGCTACCCTACCCATGCATATGAACCAGGCTTGCGACTGTCCCCCCAAACTATCATTTTAGTTGTGGTATCCTTTAGTCTCTTTTGACATCTAGGGTTCATACACGGTGTTGGAGATATTTACCACCATACACACTCTTTTTGGTCAAAATGGCCTATTTAAACCACTATCCTAAGTATTATTGACATTAATTGACATCAGTGGAGCATTAATTGACATCATCCAATCACACCCACACCTACCTTCAGTCAAGGAGGCTAACTTAGCCTTCTCCTACATTCAGGGAGGCTAACTGGAGCACTCCGGGGGTGATCTGAGTGATATTAATGCACCTAATTTCTAAAATGATGGTTACAATCAGTTAACAGGGAAGTGAAGGAACCTCCTTTCATTTAATTGATTATTTAATGATTAATTAATGAACTGGATTCAACAGGGTCGCCTCCACCAACTTCTAATGTTCAATTCAACTTCAGTTAACCTCATCGGGGTTCATTGGAGTCATTGAAATGCTAGCACTTTATGGTTGGCTTGCTATGGCATGTGTCTAATATATTTTAGTTGAGACTCAATCATTTATTGCACTCCGACTTCAGTTAGGGCTCAGTTGAGTCAATTAGGGTTTTGACCAGTGGTTAATTGGAGTGTTGACTATGGCTTACATTTAGTTAATCTAGGCTCACTAATTCAATTCGAATGACCTCCTTGAGAATTCAAATTTCCCATTCATCCATGCTTGTAGCATGACATTGTATTGTATTATCATTCTTTCATCTGATTATACAGAGCGGCTACTCATTCTGTAGACCAATTACACCATTTCATGAGTTATTTGTTGATTAATATTTGATGAGACTGATGTTTAGTCCCTAGATCAATGTGCAATATTAATATGGTATCAGATCTCATGGGAGGACAAATCTCAATCTCTCAAAAACAAGCTTTATGACATATTTTTGCATGAAAATTGAGCAATAGCTCAAAAATCCAGCACTGCACCAAAAGCCAAGGCTTACCACTTAATACCCCAAGTAAAGAACTTGTTGATCAAGCTTGCTTGATTGACTATGCTGGGTGTGATGAAAGCCTAAAATGTGCAGGTTTTCTGACCTTACAATGCCCCTTTTGTTGTGATTTGTAGGTTTTAACAAGTACAACTTCAAATGGACTCATCAGTCCCTCTTCTCACCCCATTCACAAGCTATTCGGAATGGAAGTTGAAGATGATTTCATCTCTGAAGAGACAAGGCCTCTGTGAGGTCTCTATTGGACTTGGAAAAGAGTCTTATGAGAATGAGAATGACTAGCTAAATGACGGTGATAGATATTTTGGAGAAATATGTCTGCCCCTTTCTCCTAGCTTGCGTTACCTTATTGTTTATGCTGAATACCCAAAGGATCTCTGGACAAAATTGGATGAAACCTTTGGAAAGCACAATGAGGATCATAATAGAACTTTGGAGATCACATCCAGCACCACAATAGTTCTTTACTCAAAATTCTTAACCTATACTCTCTCTGATGAAGTTTTTCAAGATGAAGATGAAGCAGAATCTTCTACACAGTCAATTCGAATTGAAGAAAGTCTCCATGTAGTGACTCCTTCTCTTGATGCTCCGGAAGTTCATGAGATCTCTGATATATCATCTCCTCATATTTCTGAAATAGAATAATACATTCAAATCTCTTATATTGAATAAAAATACTGCTGCACTTCCATGCAAACATTCACCGGTGATTTTCCTTTGAATTCCATGCAAAATTTACCAGTAATTGCTTCCGAAAGTGAAGAGAAATTTGATTTTTCTCCCTCTAATTTTGCTGATGGTGTGAAAATATGTAAAACCTTGGATATTTTGGAATAAATATCAGATTATAAGAGTGACACATTCACTCCCCATGATCTAGATATTCCATCAAAATCCTGCAGGATTGCATGCACAAAAATTCAAAATTTTGAAGAAAAAGACAACTGTGCATCCATCATCTCGGTTGACCATTATTTTGGATCTGATATGAAAATTATTGGATATGATATGATATTATTTATATCTTATCTGATATTTATTAGTTCAAAATTTCAGGTTCATAAACTTTCAGTACTTCTTGTAGCTGTTCTCATCAACGATGTGAAGAAACAAGTACCGCAAGTCTCCTACAAAATTGATTTCATTTCATAGTTTTGGATATGTTGTGAACCTATTTGGATCTGATTTACTATATGTTATGATATTATTTGGTTCAAAATTTAAAATCCAAGAGCTTTCAGTCATGCTTGTATCTTCTCTCACCAATTCCGGTGTGAAAAATCAAGTACCGCTCTTTCTCTTCAAAACTGTTGATGGGGATTTGGTGTTAGTTTCCTCATATGAGGTTTCTGATATTTTATTATGTGATTCATTAGCTATTTCAAAATATATATCAGATTATGGATCTCAATCATTCACTCTCCACAGTCCCTGGGCTTCTCTGCCTATGGTCACATGCCCATCTCCTCATAGAACTAGTAAAGAGAAAGACCTTCTGCATCCGCTTGGACACTTGCTCCTAAGATTTGGGGCTGATATTACCACTCATGATTTGCTGTTCAAGGCTGCAAAATATCAGTTTCTTAAGTGTTCCACACATGGTTTGAATCCTCAAGAACCTTTGCTCTCTCTTCAGATGATTTCAATTACTCTACATGGGTCCAGTTTTCACCGTGCAGCTGTTTATATTTCTGATTCAATTGAGTGCATTGTTCTTCTTCCAAAGTGGAAGATTCCTCTAGACATATTAATTTAGTTTGGATTCATAGGTTCATATGCATAGTATCAATATGCTACTGCATAGAAGAACCAATTCTTGATTTACTGCTTAGTTTGAGGGGGGGTATATTTCCCATGAGGTTTTCCCCGTTTCCTTGGTTATATTAAGCAGTTACTTTATTGTACAAGGTGACCTATGGCCTTTGTTGCCGGGGCCCTAGCATTTTTATGCATTTTTTCTAACTCCTCCTAGGGATAGCTTAAGGGGGGGTGTTGGATATATTTACCACCATACACACTCTTTTTTGTCAAATTTACCTAATTAAACCACTATCCTAAGTATTATTGACATTAATGGACATCAGTGGTGCATTAATTGACATAATCCAGTCACAATCACACCTACCTTCAGTCAAGGAGGCTAACTTAGCCTTCTCCTACATTCAGGGAGGCTAACTAGAGCACTCTGTGGGTGATCTGAGTGATATTAATGCACCTAATTGCTAAACTGATGGTTACAATTAGTTAGCAAGGCAGTGAAGGAGCCTCATTTCATTTAATTGATTATTTAATGATTAATTAATGAACTGGAGTCAACAGGGGCACCTCCACCAACTTCTGATGTTCAGTTCAACTTCAGTTAACCTCATTGGGGTTCATTGGAGTCATTGAAGCGCTAGCACTTGATGGTTGGCTTGCTATGGCATGTGTCTGATCTTTTTCAGTTGAGACTCAGTCATTTATTGCACTCTGACTTCAGTTAGGGTTTAGTTGAGTCAATTAGGGTTTTTATCAGTGGCTAACTGGAGTGTTGACTATGGATTACATTCAATTAAGCTAGACACACTCATTCAATTCGAATGACCTCCTTGAGGATTCAAATTGCTCATTCATTCATGCTTGTAGCATGACATTGTATTGTATTATCATTCTTTCCTCTGATTATACAGAGTGGCTACTCATTATGTAGATCAATCACACCATTTCATGAGTTATTTGTTGATTAATATTTGATGAGACTGATGTTTAGTCCCTAGATCAATGTGCAAGATTAATACACAGGTACACTGAAAGGCTATTTCTCGTTGACCTTGGACGGGCTTGGAAGGTAACCCCAATAGAAGGTGTGGGAGGGCAGTGGGTTATTCCTCTGCTTGTGCCTAATAACATCTATAGGGATGCCATGTAACTGTCTATCAATGTTCTTCTGGAAAGCATATCTTATACATGTTTGTCTGTTTGGCTTTGGGAATTTTTTAGTGAGTGTTATGTGGTCTGTCTGTTCTTAGTTTTCCTTCAAGTGTGTGCTTTTTATTTTTTGTTACCTGTCGACCTCATATTTTTTCTCATTGTTTGAAACTATGGCTAACACCCCTTTGAACACCATCCAAGAGATCCCCATGCTAGGAACTCCTTGTAGTATTCCCCTCACAGGGAATGTTGGTGTTCCTTTGATGGTCACCTTGAATCTGCATGGATTCACCCTAGGGATACTAGTGTGGTTGTTTTCCACTCCAACTATCCTGAATTCTCCTGGTGATTCTCAAGTAAGCTACTTATATCAAGGGCATCAAAACACTATTTCCCCTTCACCTGTAGTTTATTCTCCTACTCCTTCTACCTCATGCGGTGAAAGTACTGATACTAGTAACCAACAATATAAAAGGAGTAAAAGGAGGAATAGGAAGAAGGCACATAAGAAAGGGGGAACCCATTCAACCTCTGCAAGTCAAGTTGAAACTCACCTCCTAGCCTCTGTAGTTCATGCTGGGGGCACCTATCCAACCTCTACAGGTCATGTTGGATCTAAGCACTCAACCTTTGCAAGTCAAGTTGTTCTTCACCACCCAACCTCTGCAGCTCATGTTGGGGGCACCTATCCAACCTCTGCAGGTCATGTTGGATCTAAGCACTCAACCTCTACAAGTCAAGTTGATCTTCACCACCCAACCTCTGCAGTTCATGCTGGGGGCACCTATCCAACCTCTGCAGGTCATGTTGGATCTAAGCACTCAACCTCTACAAGTCAAGTTGATCTTCACCACCCAACCTCTGCAGTTCATGCTGGGGGCACCTATCCAACCTCTGCAAGTCATGTTGGATATAAGCACTTAACCTCTGCAAGTCAAGTTGATCTTCACCATCCAGCCTCTGTTGATCATGCTGGTGGGATCCTTCCAAACTTTCCAGGTCATGTTGGATCCAGTCACTCATCCTCTACAGTTCATGCTAAGGGCACCCATTCAACCTCTAATGTTCAAGTTGAACCTCCCAATCCAACCTTTGTAAGCCATGTTGGATCCATCCACCCAGCCTCTAAAGTTCATGCTAGGGGGACACACTCAACTGCTTCAAAGCATGTTGATCCTAGCCATTCAGCCTCTTTTGTTCATGCTAGTGATGACCATTCAACCTCTGCAGGTCATGTTGGAACTAGTCTCTTAGCCTCTTCAATTCATGTTAGGGGTAGTCTCTCAGCCTCTATGGTTCATGCTGAAGGCAATCCTTCAGCCACTGCAAGTCATGTTCACATTGTTGAAAAGACTGCTCGTTCAAAACACAAGCCCAATTTTCCTTGTAAGCTTTGTGAGGGAGATCACCTTACTTATAAATTCCCTTTCATTGTAGAAGTACAAAGAGTTTGGTTTCATGTTCATCCCGTTTTTGAACATGCTGAATATTTTCAACAACCAACCTCTCTTAGTCAGAATGGACCCAGTCACCCAGCCTCTGGTGGTCATGCTGGGGGAAATATCTCAGCCTTTGTAGGTCATGTTGAGAGCAAAAAGTTAGTCACTGCTAGTCATATTGACACCATTGAGAAAACTGGTCGTTTGAAGTGAAAACTTAATTTCCCTTGTAATCTATGTGAGGTAGATCATCTTAATCACTAGTTCCCTACTATCGCAAAGGTGCAAAGAGTGTGGTATGAGACTCAAGAATTTCCTTCTCCCGAACAACTTATAGTTTCTCAACAACCTACTCAGCCTTTGTTTGATCAAGTGGTTGAACCAATCTCATCTTTGGTCGATCCAACTCTTCTTTCAGAGAGTGATCCTGATGTGATTGAACCAATGTCACATTTGGCCAATCCCACTCTCCCTTCAGAGAGTGACTTTCATGAAGCGGTTGAATCAATTGCATTGTTGATCAATCCCACTCTTCCTTTGGATAGTGAAGTGTCTGCTAGTCACATTTTCTTCACTACCATTTTAGAACTTACTAAACAAGGGGGCACTGAACTCGCTTCATATCAACCCCCACCAAGCTCTCGGATTGCTTCCTTTTATTGGGATAGCCTAGTTGAGCCATGCCTTCCTTCTGATACACCTTTCCAGATAAAGGTCAAAGTTGAACCATACATGATTTCTTGTTGTATTGTTGATGAAGGAACCTAAGTTAGCATATTGTCTACTAGTTCTTGGTGAGGTATGGGATCTCCTAGCCTTGTGTCGACTGCTAGTCAGTTACTGGCATTTGATAGAAGAAATAGTATAGCCTTGGGAATTTTTTCTCAAACGCCTGTTACTTTTGGTAGGAAGACCATCTTAGTTGACTTCATGGTGATAGAAGACCCCTTGGACTTCAATATGCTCCTCAGACATGATTATGTCTATGCCATGCAAGCTGTGGTGTCAACATTCTTTCATGTGATGTACTTTAATCATGGTGAAGAATTGTCACTATCAATCAGTTGGGTTTTCTTGATCTGTCTCCTGACCCAACTAGAGACCAGGTCTTTCCTTTATTGATTCTCAGTGTTTCTATAGACACTACCCTGCCACAGGTGAGCTATGTGGCCTCATGTCCTTTGCGTTCAATTGCTATTGAGAAGAAAACTGTATTTTAATGCTTACTTTCTCACAACTTGGTCCCAGCCGTTGACCAGGTGAGTCATCCTATACAGACTATGGAGCCTGCTCTCCACTCTATCAATCCATTTGAAAGTTTAGACATGTGTCCTATCTCGGATGATATCCTTCCTTCGGATAAAGTATTCCTAGATTCTTTGATACATTCTGACCTTCTTTTGGATGTCAGTTCAATTGTGACTAAGTCTAACCCTGATTTTCTTAGTAAGCTTGATCTTCCCATGGATCGGTCTTCTTATGTTGAGCTTGTTGATTCTTTGGACTCTCCCATAGAACAACAAGTCAATGATCCTGGTGAACTTGATTTTTCTTATGAAGTTTTCAACTCCTGTGATATTGAGTTTGTTCCTGTAGACTCTAACTCCCTTGTTGATCTTTGATTGTCTTCTGAGGTTGATATTACTGATTATAAACCCTTAGGCCTTGGCACTATAGAGTCCTCTTTCATTGATTATGCCTTGACTAAACTGAATGTAGAATATAGCAAAGTCGAATGTGTTTCTGCCAAAGTGACCTACATCGGATATTTTCTTCTGAATGTGATTCCGATGTTGTTGTTTCTTGGAGATGGCATTTTTAGTTGGATTCACAACTGTTTACTGGATTTGCCTTGTTGTTCAAGATGTAACTGCATTTGCATGTATCCTGCTCGCGCTTTTGAGCCTGATGCTAGCTTCCATACTTTTATCTCATTATATAAGCCCTCATATCTGCTCTCATCATCGCTCAACCTTGTATCATTTTTCCTTTGCAACTTGACACCTTTTACCTTGAGGAGAAATTCCCCAAGTGTCTTTATCCTGCTCATGTTAGTTGCATTATGCATAGGTTTTTTCCTTGTGCATGGAACTAGTTTTGCATGCCTTAGACACTCGTCTCCTTGCATTTAGAGCATTCTTTTTGCTCTCCTTCGAGCTCGTTAAAAATAGTAAGGAGGCCGCAAGTTAACTTTTCCATACTTGTTAAAAATTCACAAGAAAGATATTGAGTTTATTTAGGCCCAGGTCTGACTCCTCAAAATAGACTTGACTGCTGAGTAAACTTGTCCGTTCAGGCCCATTAAGAACATGTGAATGGGAATCCACATTGGTGGTAGGTTATTGCTTTCTCATACCATGTGGAATAATACGATAAAGGAACACTCTCTTTTCTTGGGAAATGAGAAGAATATTCTTAGGCATAGGTTTATCACTTTTCTGGACTTGAGGGACTAAACTTACGGAAAAGGAACCCCCGGTATGAGCTTAGTTTTCTATTTTTCATGCTCTGGACCTAAACATGAAAAATATTTCAAGTGTACTTTATGTCTTTGTCATGCTTCCTAAACCCTAAAGAACAAAGCATTGAGTTTACTGTTGTAAGCCCCATTTCTAGTAATCAAATGGATCTTTTCGAGTGATCTTGCCTTCCTTCACACTCGTAAAACTCAGACTATATGATGTTAAAATAATCAACCCATAGTTACCTACCTTAGACATTAACTAAATCATTTTTTTCTTATTTACCTAGTCTCATATATTCCACTCTATTCTAGTTTCCTTCTACATGTCATAGAAGTCAACACTTGCTAAAAATGAGTCATGGAGCGCTTGGGAAACCTCCTGAAAACAATATTTAGCATGTTTTCTTTATTCTAGATCTTCCAAAATGCATATCTATTTTTTCTGTAAAGCTGCCTGTTTTATTGAGAATTAAGGCAAAAGGGAAAGCAAGACTAGGTGTAGTTGACTTTCTTTTTTCCCACATTATCCTCCATCATTTTCTCCTAATAAAAGCATGTATTATTTGTCTTTTCATCCCTTATTATCTTTCCTACTTGACTTTTCCAATTCGTGAGCATCCTAGTGGATTTGGAAACTGCTTTATGCACCTATGGGGGATTTGACTAGATTTAGTAAGCCTACTTTTTGACTATTTCGAATGGCATCCTTATGCATTCAAATATCTCATGTAATTATATATTGTAGAATCCTATTACTTCACAATGTTGTCTATTGTACACTTATTCAATACAGATTAGTGTTATGCTCCAATTTCAGTCTCCTTTGATGTTAATTTTGCATGTTTGATTAGCAATTTTGTGAGTGTAATTGTTCTATAACTTGGGTTCAATTTCCACATGGTATAAAAGCCTTTTTATATTTATTTCTCTCCTTCCATATTTCTATTGCAGGTTCGACATCTTGACTCAGAGCATATTCTACTGACTGAAGGGCATAGTTTTTGAGCTATGGACCAATCTCAGAAGATCATCTTGACTCCATTTAATTTCTTTGAATGGAAAGCTGATATGGAGATATTGTTGAGAGAGAAAGGTCTCTACAGGGTTACAATGGAAACTGAGGTAGATACCAATGCAACTACAAAGAAAATAAAATGGCACAACATGAGGGATGAGGCCTATGGTATTTTGTGTCTAAGCATTTCAAGAGACCTCCTCTTCCATCTTGATGGATTGAAATCACCTAATAAAGTGTGGGAGAAGCTTGTATATATTTTTGGTAAGACAGATGAGATGAGAGGACATCAAATTGAGAATGAACTGATCTCCTTAAGTCCTAGCCGCTTCGAATCCTTGCAACTCTATTTTTCCAAGTTTAAAGCCCTTGTTTTGCAGCTAAAACAGTGTGGGATTGAAAAGAAGGAGGAGAAACTAGTTTTGGCCATACTCTCAAAGCTTGGCCTATGACTATTCAGTTTTTGTTTCGACCTTCCATGCCATCAAGTTGACATCTTGAGCCTGGAAGATGCCTAACCTTGCAGATTTCATGGAATCCCTCACACATGAACAAGATAAGTTGGTGATAATGGGCACCATCAAAACTTCCAAAGACCAAGCTTTGGTTGCTGGAGATTCAAGGGTGGATTCAAAAAGAAAGAAAAATGCTAAAAATCCACCTGAGCAAAAGAGAGACAAGAAGAAGTCTCAAGAGGAGCCCCAAGGCTCCAAGAAGAACTTCTAGAAGAAGAAGAACAAAGGAGAAATGAGCAAGTGTGCATACTGCAGTAAGGTATATCATCCTAAAATATCTTGTATGAAGAAGCAAATTAACACGTTGACCTAACTCTTGGAGAAGAATAACATCTCCCTTCTTGATTGCTCAAAGAAGAGGGAAGGAGGATCAAATTCAGAGGATAGAGAGAGAGTACATTCTTTGGTTGTTGGTACATCAAGCTCACCTAGCTTCATAATAGACTCTAGAGCTTCTAGACATATGGTTTCAACAAAAGAGGCATTCCTCTCTCTTGACATGTCTAAAGGTCCACCAATAGTTTTGGGAGATGATTCTCTCACTAACAGTTTGGGAAAAGGAAGGATTGATATTGATCATGGTAAGTTCAATAATGTGTTGTATGTTCCAGGTCTTTCCTCTAATTTCTTATCAGTGTATCAGATGACTCACACAGGGTCTCCAAAAAAGGTCATCTTCTCCCCTGATGATGTTGAAATCATATAGATTTTGAATGGTAAAGTCATAGCAAAAGGTGTTGTTGATCACACTTCAAACATATACATGTTTTCCCATTTTCTACCCCAATCAAACCCCTCTACTCTTCTGATTCATGTTAATGAGGAAAGCAAGCTTTGGTATGAAATATTTGGCCATATTAAATACACGTATCTTTCTGATTTGAGTGAGAAAGATATGATCATAGGGTTACCAAAGATCAAGTTTTCCAAGGGAGTCTGTCAAGGTTGTATCCTAGGAAAAAACCCAGAGCACAAATTTGAGAGAGCTAGTCATGAGAGAACCTCCGCACCTCTTGAGTTGGTCCACAATGACATTGCTGGTCCATTTCTCATATGTCCATGATTCAATCCAAATATGCACTAACTTATATAGATGATTTTTCCAGGTTTTGTTGGGTTTACTTCCTAAAGCATAAGTCTGAATTTTTTGACCTCTTCAAAGTATTTAAGGCCTTGGTTGAAAACTAGTCTAGGAGGAGACTCAAGATCCTCAGATATGAAAATGGTGGTGAGTATGTCAAGTTTGAGTTCATTCAGTATTGTAAAGATGTAGGTATTCAGATGCAGCATTGGATCCCTTACACAACATAACAAATTGGTGTTGCTAAGAGAAAGAACATGTCACTTAAGGAGATGGCAGCCTGCATGATGGAGGCTAAGACTTTGCCACCAAATCTTTGGGCCGAGGCTATAAACTATGCATTCTACATCCAGAATAGGGTTCCTCATAAGCATCTTGATGTCATGACTCCTTTCAAAGCTTGGAGTGGGCACAAGCCAGATGTTACCCATTTCAAGATTTTTGGCTCAAAGGCTTGGGCTAGAATTCCAACTGAAAAGAGAAAGGATTTGCAGCCCCAAAGCAAATAGTGCCTATTTGTTGGGTATTCTAAAGATTCAAAAGGGTACAAGCTGATCAAATTGAACACTAGCAAATATTTCATTGAAAGAAGTGTTCAATTCCAAGAAGAGCCTTTAGTAGCAGTTGAAGTTGGAGAGTCTTCTTCACCACCAGATCCATTGATTGTAAGTGGAGAGACTAATAAGTTTGTTGATTCTGATATGTCTGATAATGATGATTTGATTGCAGATCATGACATTCCTACAAGACCAAAATGGGCAGCAAATACCATTCATGCAGCTGGGGAACTAGTTGGAAATCCTAGTGACACTAGGAGGACTAGATCTCATTTTGAGAGTTCCCTGTGTATGAAAGAAATCATTGTATGGGCTCAAGCAAGCCCCCAGGGCTTGGTATGCCAAGATTGATGGATTTCTACTGTCATTGAGTTTTGTTCGATGCAAGTATGATACCAATTTTTATTTGAAGCTGATTCATGGTTCTTTGATTAGTATTGTCTTGTATGTGGATGACCTTCTGATTACAGGAAGTTCAAAGAAAGAGATTGCCTCCTTCAAGGACGCAATGAACCATGCATTTTCTATGACAGATTTGGGATTGTTGAGGAAATTATTGGGACTTGAAATTGCTCAATCCCAAAATGGAATCAAATTAAATTAGTCCAATTATGGCTTATATTTGTTGAACAAGTTCAACATGAAATATTTTAAGCGAATCAAGACTCCCTTCCTTTCAGGAGTTAAGCTTGAAGAAGCAGGTTCTTCTCCTATGGTAAATAATACACTATATAGGCATTTGATTGGGTGTTTGCTTTATCTTACACACACTCAACCTGATCTATCTTATGTAGTTAGTGTGGATTTGAGATACATGTATCAACCTCATGATATCCATTGGAGAGTAGCCAAAAGGATCCTTAACTTTGTTCAAGGAACAAGAACTCGTGGTATCTTCTACAAAGCTAAATCTGATCTTGATTTGATTGGGTTTACTGACAGTGATTGGCTAGGTGACAACATAGATTGAAATTCAACATAAGGATATGTGTTCATGCTTACAAAAGGACCAATCAGCTGGTCAAGCAAGAAGCAGAGTGCCATAACACTCTCATCTACAGAATTAGAGTATAGAGGAGTTGTAAATGCAACAACTCAATGTTTGTGGTTGCAGAGAATACTTGGAGAATGTGGCTTTGAATCAGAGTTTTCAACTATTATCTATTGTGATAATCAAAGAACTATTTGAATCTACAATGATCCAGTTCAAAGACAGTGAACCAAACACATTGAGATCCATATGCACTACATCAGACAGCATGTGCATGATGGCACCATTCACCTACTCTTCTGTGCATCTTCAGAACAAGTAGCAGACACCTTCACCAAAGTTTTGTGTGAGAAGACATTCATCAATCTCAAATCACTATTCGGGATTTCTGATCATGCTGTGAAGCATGATTGATGACAATATTTTCAAGTTTTGTTTTACTGTCCATGTTTAAGGGAGGATTTTCCCACTGGGTTTTTGCCTCTTTCCTTGGTTAAATGGACATGCAGTATGTAAAGGGTGATTAAGCCTTATTTCTAGGCCCTATAGTTTTCTGATATTTACTCATAAATTCAGGATTAAGGGGGGGTTCTATAATAATCAACCCATAACTTTACCTACCTTATACATTAATTAAATCATTTTTCTCTTATTTACCTAGTCTCCTGTATTCCGCTCTATGCTAGTTTCCTTCTACATGTCATAGAAGTCAACACTTGCTAAAACTGAGTCATGGAGTGCTTCGGAAACCTCCTGGAAACCATATTTAGCATGTCTTATTTATTCTAGATCCTCCAAAGTGCATATCTTCTTTTTCTATAAAGCTGCTTGTTTTATTGAGAATTAAGGAAAAAGGGAAAGCAAGAATAGGTGTAGTTGACTTTTTTTTTGCCCACATCATCCTCCATTATTTTCTTCTAATAAAAGAATGTATGTGTTTTATTTCCATCCCTTATTAGCTTGCCTACTTGAATTTTCCAATTCATGAGAATCCTAGTGGATTTGGAAACTGCTTTATGCACCTATGGGGGATTTGACTAAATTTAGTAAGCCTACTTTTTGACTATTTCGAATGGAATCCTTATGCATTTGAATCTCTCATGTAATTATATATTTCAGTAGCCTATTACTTCACAAGTTTGGATGTTGTACACTTATTCAATATAGATTAGTGTTATGCTCCAATTTTAGTCTCCTTTGATGTTAATTTTGCATGTTTGATTAGCAATTTTGTGAGTGTAATTATTCTATCACTTGGGTTCAATTTCCACATATGATGTTTTTGAAGGAGCATTAGGTAGGTGGTAATTTAACCTTTTTTAGACCTCCCTGACTAAGTATGAAAAATGTGCACCTTACTTCTTCGGAAGCTAAGAGAGTTCTTCTGTGGTTTGTTTTATACTTTTCCGGCCTCAGGAGACTAAATTGGATGAAAACGTTCCCCCCCTGGAATCTTATTTGGAGTTTTCAAACTCTCTAAACTATGAAAACATCGTTGAGCATGTACTATTTTGGGATCGTAAAATCCATGAATCAATGCTTTATCAACCATTCTTATGTCTCTTCTTCGAGCTTTCCAAAAATGAAGAAGGTCCTGAGTTTTCTTTCTTTGACTCGTTAAACATTTACAAGAAAGAGGGGAAGGGAAGTTCATTCACATGTATTTTACATCATGGCAGCAAGTCTTGTCTCCTTGAACAAAGCACTAGTTTTGAGTCTATCAACAGTTGGGTCCTAGTATTTTGACCTTATCCAGATTCAAAGCTTTTACTCCTCTAGTTGGTCTCTTTTCCAATTATATTTGGAATCTGTCAATGTCTCCTACATTGCATAGTTGCATCATTGGTATTTTTGTGTCAAAATATTCCTATGTCACTTTTGTGTCGTGCTCATTGTTCAAATATTAAACCTTTGTCGGCCATTCTACAGTTTCTGTGACCTTTTGTGTCGACCATTCCCTGGCATCAGTTCATTACATCATGTCTTTGGCGGTCCTTGTCGTGAAATTCAATACCAATTCCAGATCCAATTAGTATTTGACTTACTTTGTGTTGGATGATGGAGTATGCCTTAATTCCTTCCTTCCAATGGATCTCTTCCTATCGACTGCAACACATCTTGCTATGGTAATGATATTTACAGTTTATGGTAGTACCTTGGGAATTACAGTCATCAGTGGCAATTTCCCTCGCTCTTGGGCAGTGGGAATACCTTAATGTCTCCTATTCGATGGATTATTCAAGTGTTCAACTTCAATTCCTTGTATTCACACTTATTAGAATGTACTAGGTACCGTGGGGACCATTTTCATTAATGGTGGTTTCCCTAACGTTTGTTAACGATTCTCATTATTGACCTGTAATCAAACGGTTTCCTCCATGTTCGACTTCAGCTCCTTTATTCACATGGTTAGGATTCATACCTTTTGGGTGGTTTGGATTGAATTCCTTGGGCTGATAGTAGCATCATCATCTTTTGATACTTCCCAAGCTGTAAGACCTTGTTACATTTTATATGACATTTTGCTGAGACATAGATCCACCTTATATTCTTGTGGCTATAATCTATTGTTGAGCATGGATCCACCTTGTTCATTTGTGGCCATGACTCCTTTAGATTTTATATGGCTCATTTTTTCATATTGAGTGACCATGATAGTTTCATCACTTATACATATGTTGGATCCACCTGTATTTTTATGGCGATGATTTGTATATGGACTTGTATGTCCTAGAGATCAGTTTTTCTTAAATTTATCTCTCTTTCAGCTACCTTTGTTCGAGCCTTTCGATCTTGGATTCTCTGCTCTCTCCATACTCATCCATTTTCTTTATAATGTATTTCATCTATCATCTTCCCCTCTAACCTCATACATTAGGGGGGAATTTCTGTTGTAAAAGAAAGTTTCCTATGGCTAGGGTTTAAGAGGCCATCAACCTACTAGGGTTGAAAGAGAGATGCATATAGTTCTGCAAGTATATATAAGCAAGTTTCAGATATTAGAATGGTTCATACCTTAGCCAAAAGAAGGTTGATCCAAATAGCCCTCCAATCCTCCTCTTTCTCCTCTTGCTCCAAGAGATCCGCAAAAAGAATTATACCTTCCTCAAACCAATATGACCACATATAAAGAAATGATAATCAAATAAACATGAAATAATGATATGACTAACATCATTCATATGATCAGAAACAAAGATTCAAATACGAATTGAACAATGATTTGGGAAGAAGAAGGACATCACATATTTGTTAATCTTGAAAACAAGTACAAATCTACCTTCTCTTCAAGTTGGGAACCTCACGGAACCTTGATCTAGTTCGGTTGCTTCTCTTCTCTAAGAAACTCAGCCTCCAAGATCTGCAACACAAGGAGATAGCTTATAGGGAAAAGGTGTGGGAAAAGAGAGCTCCAATTCCTCCGGCATAACAATGCAAAGATTCAAGTATCCTCTCATGGACCTCCCTACTTTTATTTATATGCTTCATGAAGAGATAGGGTCGAAGAAAAAGTAGTTACAACTGAAGGAGTCAGTTGCATAACTACCCAAACTACCCAAATTTTGAAAAACGTATTTTTTTGACATTTTCAGGAGGAATACGTGGGTTGCATAGACAATAGTCACGTAGGCAGGAGGCATACATGAGTTTCAATGCAAATTGTTGCATATTTAGGGCATACATGACTATTATATATAACAATTCACGTACAATACGAGGGTTTCCTTAAGGAAACTCACATATGCATCAAAAAATCTCATTTTTAGGGTACTTCTAGGCATTTTCAGACTTTGGTGTCTTCTAGAAAGTTTTATCCGACTCAGATACCTTTCCAACGGTGTAGAGATGAGTTCAAACAGAGTTACAAAACTCTAGATATGGGTACTCCAAGTTATGTGTTTTTCAGTGACTTTCCTGAAGTGTTGTCATGGAAGTGTCGACATGCGACGGAATCATGGGAAAGTGGTAATAGGAAAAGATGTGTCATTTTGAGCTATAACAAGTACATAGAAGAATGCAAGCAATTTTTGGGACAGTCTGAGGCTTTTTCGATTATGAAGGACCAGTCAACAAATGACTTGAGCGAGTCTGAATTTTATTCGCCCAATGCATTTCCAAACCCATAAACACTCAGGAAAACCCTAGTTCGCCCTAGTTTTCCCAATGCATTTCCATACCCCCAAACACTCCAAAAAAAAAAAAATCAATTTGCTCTGCAGAGAAGGACTTAATTCATTTTTCAAAAGGCCCCAGTATGCACAATGCATTTCTCTGAAGTTAAGTGATTTTATTTTTTATGTGCTCTACACATAAACAATTCTCATTAAGTGTCTTGGTTGATATTTCAACTTACTAAAGACATCTCAGTATCCTTTTCAGTCGTGGTCTCAATCTTATTTGGGAGAAAAAATGGGTGTAGAAGTATGTGGGTCTCCTCTAGGCGAACAAGCACACAGCTTCAGTAATTTGTGGGTCTCCTCCTCTTCTGGCACGTGATAGGTTCATACTTCCTTCTCCTTTAGTTCAAACATCAACTATGTTTTGGTTTATCCCTTATGGTGGACGTTTATCCCTTTGTCATGGTCATTTATCACAAATCCAAATGAGCTCGATGAAAATGTAAATAATCCCTTTATCATGGTTTATCCCAAAGCCAAATGCGCTAAAGAAAATGTAAATAATGTTTATCCTTGAGTCCCACTTGTTCTAATTGGAAATGAACAGCCATATAAATTAATTGATTGGTATCATAGTTTGTGCCATAAATCCATTCTATATGCTTAAATAAATAAAAAAATCTAAAGGTTTAAGCCTAAACAATCCATCAAGGTATATTAATTTAGAACTGTGTGGAAACCATTTGTAAAGTTGAAAAGGGTTTTATTTTTCTTGGTCCCTTGTCCTAGAAGGGTAAATTTCAAGCCACCAACTTGTTCATCTTAAAATTCACAAACCCTTATGTCCATTATGCACCTGGCATGAAATCCTCAAACACAGTTGTTGTCTATAATTGTTTTCTAAGTGTACATGGAAATGGGCCTATTATCATTTTTATGGATAGAATCACATTTATCTTGCTTTTTCAATTAAATTGGGCCCATTATCATTTTTATGGATAGAATCACCTTTATCTTGCTTTTTCAATTAAATTGGGCCTTATTATGGGACAAGTTACCATAACCTAGGTCCTATAGAGTTTCATGCCACTCATAGCATTTTTTAATTGAAATTATATTTTTCTATCTAGGAAAAGAGGAATGACTTTCTAATAAATCAATCCCTAGTCGAAAACATTTTTTCCGACACTAATATATATGTGTTAACTCTAAATGTAGATTATTGTGCATAATAGAAAATCATACTCATACTACATCATCATCATACTCATACTCCTCATCATCATAATCCTCATCATCATAATGATGCTAGCCATGATGACGATGAGGATGAATATGACAATGATTATGATGAGGATGATGGTGATGATTGGTAGTGAACATAGTGAACATATTTTATCAATTCTTGCACTCCTACAATAAACTACACATATAAAGGAACTAGTATGGTTGTTATTGAATATCTAATTCACAAATATCTACGATATCTACCGAGAATTGAACTTTGTTGTGGATGATTTATCTAAAGGTTGTCACTAGATCTGAATGTTTTAGTT